>JMSD01000029.1:175820-233048 GCA_000715435.1 Paramecium caudatum
TAAATTTCTGGAATAATATAATAAAATGGAAATATTTATATAATATTAAAAATATTTTGAAGACATTTATTTTTTGCAAACTAAATGAGCTCGATTAATTTAGCTTATTATATTCTTCCACTTAAAATAAGCATTACTTATACAGAACAGAAATCTTTATTTATACTTCTTAATGTTTTTGCATTCATAAAGCGCTTTCAAATATAGTTCGAATGCCAATCCTAATTCATAATTTTGTTTTGTTTTTCATAATGTTGTTCGAAATATCTCAGATTGCTTTAGATTTATTAGATTTTAATAAAAAGTAATATTTCCTCTTTTTTCATCAATTTATGAGTTTAAATTGTGTTGATAACAGCTATTAGATCGATTTATGTTACGAGACTTAAAAAATTTTGGAGTCAAGTCTAATTCTATAATAATATTCTAATAGAAATAATAGAATTTAGATTTATTTAAAATCTAAAATTCTTTGTGATAATCCATTAATTAAATAAAAATGATTTAAGGCAGAAAATACATAAAAGTCGGATAAAGAAAGAGACCACTTTAAAAAATTGTAGTTTAAGAGTAAGAAGAAGCAAATTTCGATATTTATGATGAAGAAATTGAAGAAATATCGGATGGCTTTAAAAGATTGTCAGTTAGTCCATAAGACGAGGAGGAAGAATTTAATAAAAAGTCACGATAAGGTGAATTAAAAAACTTCGATTTAACTCTTCTACCACATCCATAAAAAGTTTTTTCAAAATGTGAACAAGAAATTCAATAGAATTACGATAACGAATAAGAAATAGAATATTAATAAACTGTTTCTACATCTGATGAAAATTAAGACGAGGTACTCTACTACTAATGTAACGAAATAAACTATGTTGAGGACCTCAATCTAGAAAAAAATTCAGTTAAATCAAAAAAGGTTTAAATGAAAAAGAACTAAAAATCAATAAATAATGGGGGTTTAAAAAGGAAAATCTTCAAACAAAAAATATGACTCTTTTGAATACTTTTACTTTGTATATACATTAAATATTATAATGTCTAAGAGATATTTCATTAACAATCTTGATACTCCATTAGGACAAGAATTCTATTCATAACTTGTTAAAGAGGATATGGAGGAAGGTGTCCATATGGCAACCTATAAAATAGACGATCCAAATAAGATGCCTCCAAAAGGATTTAAGAAAATATTGAAACGGTACGAAATTAGACCATTATAGTTACAAACCCAAGTTGTCTAGGAAAAAGATGCTTGAAGAATGCGATGTTTATGTATATGATTTGGCAACATCCACTAAAGAGGATTTAGAATATGTTTGTGGTATATTTTCAAGTGCTAAAACAACATTGGAAGAATAGAAGGTAAAATATACACCCAAAGTAGATTCTAATACTTGTTTCATCTGTATTGACATGGAGTGCAATGCCAGATAAAGTAAAACCGAAAGTAGAAAAAAAACCAGATGAAGATCAAGAAGGATAGTAATAGGAGTAATAAGAATAGGAGCCTAAAAAAGAGGAAGCTGAAGAGAATTAGGAGCAACCAGAAGGAGAAAATGCAGACTAAGAATAGGAAGCACAATAATAAATACAATAACCCGTTGAGCAAGCTCCAGAAATAATAGAATATGTACCTTGGGAAGAAAGTGATTTTAGATTGAGATCAGCAGCTGCATAATATTCATAATTAAAAGAATTAGAGGATTTGGCTTTAAAATTATAGAAAGAAAATTTGAAAGTCATAGTTGTGTGTGCAGGTCTTATATATGGGAAAGGTGAGTAATTGTTTCAAAAGTATCTAGAAGTATTAAATTAATATATTAATAGAAAGCTTGGTTACAACAACCATATAAATTAAGTTACTAACCAGATGGAAACAATAAATTACCTACTGTGCATATAACTGATTTAGTAAAAATGATTCTCAAAGTTGCTGAAACAAATCCAGAGTCTAATTATATTTTTGCTGTCGACAACACATAAGACAGAACATAAAAAGCAATCATATAAGGTATTGCAACTGGAATCGGCAGTGGTTGGATTGAGTAGAATGATGATTTCTTTAAAGATTTTACTCCAGAGGAAATGGATTGCTTTAGGCTGCATCTAGATTGCAAAACATCCTCTCTTTTTGTTGGAAATGAAGAACAACCATCTGATTTTGAATGGCATTGTGAAAAAGGAATAGCTGTCAATGCAAAAAAAATACTTGCAGAATTTACAGGTATTCACAAATTGAGACCAATTAAAATATTAATGCAATCAAAAGCTGAAAATATGAGATTTGATGATATCTTGAGAATGATAAGTGATCACTATCGAATTCCTGTTATTACATAAGAATAGATATTTAAAGATGCATTTGATTCAAATTATGTTTTTCCACCTGAAATACTTGAAGATTTTACAGAATATTGGCCAGTCATATAGGAATATATAAACTCAAATGAAGCACCTAAATAAATGACAGAAGAATTAAAAATTTATTTTAAAGTTATTAAGTGGAGATTAAGTTAAAATGATTGCTCAAATAGAGGGTATATTTTATCAAATTTTCCAAATTTCGCTTTTGAAAGTGAGTTCATATTTTATCCAAATAAATTGAAATTGAAAATGAAGAAAAAGCCAAAGAAGAAGTTGCCTCCAACCGAAGAAGAATAAAAGCCCCAGCCACCACAAGAACCATAAGTGGATGAAAATGGCGACCCAATTGAGTAGGAAGAAAAATAACCTGAGGAATAGTAAGAAGAACAACCTCAAGAAGAATAATAGGAAGAAGAACCCCAGGAAGAAGAATAATAAGAGGAAGAACTAGAAGGAGGCCCAAAATCTGAAGAGTTCTTCCCAGAATCATTCATAATTGTAAAACCTTTGGGGAAATTGGATAACTTTGAGTATAATAAGTAATTGTAGAACTTTTTCAGTGAGAGAGGCTTAGATGCGTATTTCATTGATCCAAGGAAGAAAACTAATCATGATACTTTTGAAAATTTGAGAATCTACATTGAAAGGGTAAATTTAAAAAATATCATAGAATGGGAGACCTTTTAATTATTTATAAAATGAATAGCGCTTGATAGAATAATATTTTGCACTACAAAAATTAAAGGATCTATCAATTTATTAAACTAGAAAACAAGCAGTGTAGATTTGGAAGGAGGCAGTAAGAGTAAAGAAGGATAAAAGGGCAGGATTAGTGACAAAATATACAAAATATATTGAAGAGTAGGAGTAAGAATTACTCAAAGTAAAGTAATTTCCATTCAGAAATTATCTGATGGATTTTGTTGTGCCAGTTTTGAATGAAGGATTAGTTGAAGTTGCACATATTCTACCAGATGATCCTGTCGAATTTTTAGTATTAATTAAAATTATAATTAGGCAGAATATTTATATAAACGAAGTTTTTACGTGGATAATGAATAATGACCTATACAATAATATCATTTTAATTAAAAATAAATCGCACTATGTAGACAGAAAAAATCAATATTTGGCTCGACTGTGATGTAGGGAATGATGATGCCATGGCTATTATTCTTGCGTCATAGGATCCAAAATGCAACTTACTCGGGGTTTCTTCTTGCTTCGGTAATACATGCATTGAGAACTCAACCAATAATACATTAAAGGTCCTGAGTTCAATTGGCTGTGAACATATTCCAGTTTTTAAAGGAGCAGCTTTTTCTTCAAAGGCAAATAGAGCTGCCACAACAATTCATGGTTCGTAGGGTATTTAAAATTGAAAATATATAGGATTGTTTGGTGCTGAAAAATTGATAAAAACATTCGATATAGTTAAAGACATTACTTTGTTTGATTTGATAAAAAAATAGGTTGGAAATCAAAAAGTATGATATTTGAGATTGTTAGTTCACTATCGTCATCACAGGCCCTTAAACAAACATAGTAATGTTACTCTAACAACATCCCGAAATAATTCCTTAATTGAATGAAATTGTTTTCATGGGTGGAACATCAGGTTTTGGGAATGTGACACCAAATGCAGAATACAACATCTACTCAGACCCAGAAGCAGCATAAGAAATGATAGAACTATGTAATAAAAACAAAATAAAGCTTGTTATGATATCATTGGATCTTACATATGTATATATAAATATTATCGTAGACTTGTTTGGTTGTGGAGGCCTAATAAAGAAGAATGAAAGAAATAAATACAAAATTTTCTGACTGGTGTCTATAAGTGATTTAAGAGTTTTAAGAGGCCTATAAAGAAGAGGAGGGCTTCGATTACCCTCCTTTGCATGATCGTAATTATTCAAAATATCTTTAGCTCTGGCTATATTTTATGCATTGTATCCAGAATTTTATAATACTCAACCAACATATGTAATTGTAGAATGTGAATCAACACTATGTTATGGAAGAACAATAATAGATAAAAATAATCAATATCGTAAAAAACCAACTTTAGAATTCGCTAAAAAATTAGACGTTGACCGATTTTGGGATCACATGATTGGTGCAATCAGATAAGCATCAAGTAATTCAAAAATTGAATCACTCGATCAGATCTGATTTATTTAGATTATTTATTAATTATAATATTATAAGCTGTTTGCAAATAGAGACTATTTGGATTTGGTGAAATAATAATAAAAGTATGAGTGAGAATAAATTTTACCAGACTAATTGGAATACTTTAGTATGACTGGAATCCAATATTTGTTAATAAAACATTTTATGCAAAAGAAGTTTTTAAGTGGACAATGAATTATGATTTAAACATAAAATATCATTTTAATTCAAAATAATTCAAATATGGATAAAGGAAAAACAAATATATGGCTGGATTGTGATGTAGGAAACGATGATTCCATGGCAATTATCCTTGCAGCATACCATCCCAAATCCAATCTACTTGGAATTTCTACATGCTTTGGTAATACATCCCTAGAGAACTGCACAAATAACACCCTTAAGGTTCTAAGCACTATTAGTTGCGATCATATCCCAGTTTTCAAAGGAGCTGAGTTTTCTCTTAAATCCACAAGAGCTACAACTTAAATGCATGGAGCTTAAGGTACTGCGATTGATTATTCCAGGTTTATTTGGTGTGGACAAGTTAGTTAAGAACAATGATATTGTTAAGGACATAAGTCTCTATGATCTCATAAAAAAATAAGTTGGAGAAAACAAAGTATATATCGTTTCAAAAACTAGTTTACAATTGTTATCACAGGCCCCTAGACCAATATTGTAATATTATTGAAGTAGCACCCAGAAATAATTCCTTAATTGAATGAAATTGTTTTCATGGGTGGAACATCAGGTTTTGGGAATGTGACGCCAAATGCAGAATACAATATCTACTCAGACCCAGAAGCAGCATAAGAAATGATCGATATTTGCAATTAAAATAAAATCAAGTTGGTCATGATAGCTTTAGATCTGACTTACGTATTATTAATTAATATAAAGACATGCTTAGTATTAGAGGCTCAATAAAGAAAAATTAAAGAAATTAATACCAGATTTTCTGATTGGTGTTTATAAGTGATTTAGGAGTATTAGGAAGCATATAAGGCTCAAGATTTTGATTTTCCCCCATTACATGATCGTAAATAACATGTTACATTATAGCATTGGCTGTATTTTATGCTTTGCATCCAGAATTTTTCATTACAAAACCCACCTATGTAGTCGTAGATTGTGAATCCACTCTCTGTTATGGTAGAACTGTTGTTGATAAGAAAAACAGATATTAGAAAGATCCAACTGTAGAATTTGGTAGAAAATTAGATGTTGACCAATTTTGGGTACACATGATTGATGCCATCAGATTAGCATCAAGTAATTCAAAAATTGAATAACTTGAACAGATCTGATGATATTTATATTATAAATTTAATGGCATAAGCCTAAGCATTGGCTGGAGAAAATTATGAATTTAAAGCAGCTCCTGAAGTTGTGAAACCAAAACCTAAGTATAGACCTTAAATAGTCCAATAACCAGACGATCCAAAGAATTTGTGAGAAATTGAAATTTATATCTAAGGTCATAACTAGGATGCAATATAATGTTTGACAAAAGAGTTATAAGGGGAAACACATATGCAAATACATAAACCTAAGGTGATAAAAAATTGATGACTCTAAAATCATTTAAAAAGCCTTAGTAGAAAGCAGTTACAATACAAATCTTATTTATTAGGCACCTCAAACATAAACCACATATTTGCATCCAAGCACACCTAGACCATTTTAAAATAGAGTCAATATTGATATTTAGACTGATGAGTATTTGGAAATATTGACAGATAAGCCTCCTGAACAAGAAATGGATGCATAAACAGATTACTATATTGATAAGCCTCCTGATAGATTATTTTAACCAAAGAAGAACGGGATTGATAAAGTAATTTGAATTAATACTTTAGGAAACATAAATTTGGGAAGGAGATCTCTTTGATTTTGATGAAGAAGTTGAGCCAATATTACAAGTCTTAATGAACAAAATATTGGAGTAATCAAGAATGGAAGTCTTAGAGGAAGAGGAAATCAAATTGATGAAGGAATAATAGAAATAACATGAACGATAAAAAACATCAGTTCTTTCAGAAATGCAAAGATTGGAAGCAGTTTAATAAAGAATGGATTCAGAGGAAGCAAGACGAAAGTTACAATATGAAACATTTATCAAAGTTCAAAAATTGAGTCACTAAAAAATCATTTGTAGAAATATTGCAAAAACTTTAATCTCTCCTTTGAAATCGAATATAGTTCGTAAATTGTAGGATTTAGGAGTTTTCAGGGAACCATTAGAAGCAGCATTATTATCTGATTACTTGCCTTGGGTCTATAATGATGTTCTGAATTAATTAGTTGTTGAACATTAAGTTAATACAGATGTAGATGGTAATAATGTTTTTATATTTAAGATCTACTATGTGATGTTGAATCATCAATATAATAATAACACAAGGATTCAATTTAAAAGAGAAAATAATTTATAATTGATTTTTATGAGGATATTGCAAGAAGAAAAAGAGAGAAAGAAGAAATGAAAAGACAGGAGGAAGAAAGAAGATTAAAAGAAATTGAGGATTAGAGATTAGCTGAAGAAGAAGCAGCCAGACTTGAATAAGAAAATTTAGAAATGCAGTAATAAGAACCACCTTAATGATATATATTTTTAATTATGCAATAAGAAAATTTTAAAATTCTTTCTCAATTGTATTAAGTTGAGGGAAATACTATCGATGAAATTCAAACCAACTTTAAGATCAAGTAAAAGCAGTCCCTTACATAATTATACAAATATTTATAAACAGAAGAAGATTTAGATTAATTATAATTGCATGGTAATGTGATTGGAGTGGATATTGAATAAACAGATGATATTGGATTTGATGGATAAATCAGTCTAATTCAATTTAAGGATGATTCTGATGTTTATATAGTTGATGTCATTGAGATCGGATTGGAAAGTTAAAAATTGAAGGATTCATTAACAAAAATTTTTACTAATTAATCCTTTGTTAAAGTGTTTTATGCAGGCAATCAAGATGTATAATGGTTGAAAAGAGATTTTTCAATCGAAATCTAAAATTATTTCGATATTAAGGAAATTGCAGATAAATGTAAACTAAGTAATTATATATTTTATTTATAAGAAGGGGGTAGTTCACTTATATATTTATGGAAATAATACTGTTGTCATTCTGTTTCTAAAACTTATAAAAATAATATGTAAACTTCTGATTGGGCTGAAAGACCACTAACTTAAGAAAAATTGATATATGCTGCATATGATTGTTACTATCTCCCATATTTAAGATATGTTTTACTCTTAGAATTTAGTAAACTTGAAATAAAGGAATAAGTTAAAATGGTTGAGAAATTCCAAAAAACTATTGTAAAAGAATATAAAAAGCCTGTTTTATCTATATAAGAACTTGCAAAAATAGTAGAAAAAGAATATAATCTATATATGTAAATAGTTAAAGAATATAATGATCAATAACCGATTTATGTTCATTTGTAAACATAATCAAATGCTGCTTAGTTAGTGAAGTTTATCGCATTAGAAATAATGAAAGCTCGATAAGATCATGCAGTTCATCACAATGATCCAGCTGAATGCTTGGAAGAGAATGAGGAAGTTATTCTGATAGCTATCAAAATTTATTCAAAGCTAAATATTTAAAAAATATAATCATATTCACAATATTATGTTGATTTAGGAGATTATGAAAATTAGTAATACAAAATTACTAAATAATATTTGAAGAAAATAATTGAAAAAGATTGGGAAATATACTTTTAAGCATTTTGCAAAGGGCTTTATTAAAGTTTTGTATTTGATATTAATTTTATTAAATTTGGATTAAACTATATTTATGATGCACTATAAACTCCTGAATCAAAGAATTAATAAGTCTAATAAAAACTTGAGGAGAAAAAATTAAAACAAACAGAGTTTGCAGAAAAGTATACAAGGAAAAAACCAGCTTATGGAAATTGCAAAATTTATACTAAAGAAGACTTTTTCTTATGTAATTGTGATGAAAAGAAGATTCGCTGGTATTTGAAGCAAAATCTAGCTGATTTAATATCAGAGGATCCCCCTACAATTAAATTAAAGTTCGATCCAAGTGGATTTAAGGAAGATGGTAAAGATAAAGCTGAATACATCACAATCGAAAGAGTCAATTAGTGTGTTATATGCGGAAAAGAAGACAATTTGCTGAAATTTCATGTATGATTTAATTTGATTTAGATTGTCCCTGTGCTTTACAAAAAGCATATTCAAGGTAAGCGTTCGTATGATGTAGTTTGCCTTTGTTTAACATGTCATCATAAAGCCAGTTCTCTGAATGATTCCTTAAAATAATAAATATCAGAAAAATACAAGGTTTAAATTAAATCGAACACAAAGGATTCATTACTTGAATAGATTAAAGGATTTATAAAATCGATTGAAGCATTTAAAAAGAAAAATAAAAACTTACCACAAGAAGCTTAAAAGAAATTTTCAAATCAATTCACATAGCAGTTTTCAAAAATAAAAAATCATGAATAATTTCTTTAAATTAATTAATTTGATCTTAATTAAATCAAATTTGATGAAGAGGGCCTATTAGTAATAGATGAGTAATTTTTTAAGTTTTATGAATCGCTGAAAAATAATTCAGATAAGTTTTCTTAAGTAGATGATGAAAGTAATAATGATCATGGAAAACTTGTAGTTTAACAATTAAAAACTGAATAAGATATTGACAATTTTTTAGTGTTTTGGAGAGATAATTTCTTAAGTAAGCATTTATTAAGATTTAGATGAATTAAAACCCCAGTTCTTGAATGAAGCATGGGCTATTGACCATAAATTTAAGCGAACATTTGGAGAAAAATCATAATTTAATCCAAACAATTAATTATAATAATATGAAACAACATAATGTGAATAAGAACCTTGTTAATAAGATAATAAAGAAGAAGCATGATAAATTGTTAAAATCAATTTATATTAAATTATTCTCTCTTTTCTTTAAGTTCCTTTGTTTAACCTGTCAGCAATTCATTCCAAAATTCATGAGTTTCATGAATTATTTATGCTGCTTAATCACTTTCAAAAATCTTATCATCAAACAAAATGGGGTTACTCTTCTTTCCATCAAATGTTTTAATTAATTTAAATCTTTATAGTAGCAACTATCCTGTGCCAGGGTACAAGGATTCATATTGACTGAAATTATTAATCTAAAATCGGCGTATTATTTACTTTTAATTAATCTGCTTCTTCTTTGTTTAAGACTAAGATTTTCCAATCAACCTCATCCTAATCCAAAACACAGAAGGCTCCCAAAACAACTGCTTCCAAAACATCCCCTGGAAAAAGTTGTTTTGTTATTCCTAGTTCACATATATCTAAAGGATCATCATCTCCTTTATATCCTTAAACTAAACCCTTTATTGAGTTTTCCCATGTTTAAGGAATAAAACCATAATTAAAGGTAGCAAATTAAGCATAAAATCTAAGTTATTGTTGTTTTGTTAATTTATTCAATTTTGTATCTTAAACGATTGGATTAAATTAAATAGACTTACTTACTTCATATTTGGCTATTCTTTCTTTTGGTATTTCAATTCCAATATTAATTATTTTTTAATGTTATTTATCAGGGTAGATTGGTATATCATGCCAAAAGGATTTAATTTATTCTTGTTATTATAGGAATATTCTAAACTCAAACCCTTCTCCTGTTTATTTTGTTTTATATCCAAGTTTACTAAATTTGAAAAGCTTAAATATATTCATAAATATTAATATGAAAAAAAAGAAAATCATTACCATGAGACACTTTCTCTACTTTTTCCAACTTTATATTAGATTTTCCAAATTGTAAAGATATATCTTTTTGATGGGTCAATAGATTCCCTATGAAATTAGTATAAATAGTAGCAAACAACAAACTAATTATTATTGAAAATACTTTGTAAAGAAATTGCATATAAGTAAAAATGAGAACAAATCTGAGGAGATTCACAGCATTTAATCCCCACTCAGGATTGTTTGAATCATCACTGTACCACCATAACTACATTATTAAATTTCATACATGATACTGTTTAATCCATAAAATGTCATAAAATATTGATGCTACCAAACCTCCACCAACTACTTTGATATGAAATGGTTCAAATCTATCCATAAAAATGGTAATCATCAATCCATGACACACTATTACCTATTATAATTTACTTCAATACATCTAAAAATGAAGGCTTAGCTGAACAAACAAAGAGTGTGATCAATCCATAAATTGTAAATATAATCACTCCATGTTATAGGATTTCTGGAGCTTCTGGTGTTTCATCAAATTATTCTAATCGTCTTTCAGAGTGAAGAACAGAAAATAATTATTCCTTGTTTTCTGGAACTTATTGATTCTATTATTGCTCTTATTCATTATTAACTTCCTGTTAGTCCTACAAATTTGAGGTATTTTGTAATTATTGAGTGAAAATATTTGAACTCAATTGTTTGTTTTATTCTTTTGCCATCATTTTTGTTTTAAATGGTTTTTCTATGGTTTCTAAATCATGCTTATATTCTAATAAATCATTATCAATTGTAAATATTCTTTATTCAAATTTTTACAGTTAGGTTTATAAGTATTAATGCTTACGATAATTATATAAGATACTTTATTTAATACTATTTGTGCTTCTAACTCAATAGAAGATCCTAGTTCTCTGCCTACAGGATCTTTTAGTGTTAATTCAACTTATTTAATAACTTAATCATCTAATTATGAAATTTATAATTATGCTTAACCCCATACAATAGGTAAAGTATTTTCTGTTCTAATATAAAATTACACTTAAAGTACAGAGATTAATGGAGGAATTGAACTTTTTAAGATAATATATTATTTGTACAATTCAAAATCTTAATTAAATTCTGGATTAACCCTATCATATGATTAGACTGGTTTCGCTAGCTGATTAGTTACACCCAAAGTAAGTTGTACATGACAATTTGTATATTTTAACTTTAAGGGAATATTTTTAGCAGATAGTAATGTCATAAATAAATAACGAGTATCCGAATAAACAGCTATCAATAGATTTATACTAACATGTCTCTGCTAATTGATTTTCACAAATTGTCTTATTTGTTTAATATATTTTAAGCTATTATTCAGCCTTTTTAATCTTCTCAGTCAATATTAAACACCCATCAACTAAAGTTTATCCAACATCAGCTAAACGAAAAACAGATTTCAAATTAAGCTGTGTTGGACGGCATTGCTAAAATATTTAGTCTGCTATCTCCCTATCAAATTCCTTCTTGCCCATTTGGTCGAGCTTTGCTAAAATTTCTTCTGCCCTATAGAGCGTTTCTTACTTGAGGCCATTCTCTTCAAATCCCCTCAAGACAGTTTATAAATTTAACATATTAATTTTAATAAACTCACTATTTAGATTTCCAATTCAACTCAAATCCACCATCATGAGGTTCAAAATCAAATTCAAGTTGCTGCTATCGTTATTTTCTGCGATCTCCAAGTTTTGATCTCAATTATGAAATAACATTCTTCTCATTAGCAACATCAACTTCATCATTATTTTTCTATAATTCTTCTTCCTTCAATTTTTTAAGGTGCTCTTCCTGCAATTACTATTGAATTTTTGTTTCTATCTCAATTTAACTAAATTCAATGATTTATTTACTCGAAGAAATCTGAAGGTAGTTGGTTTTCCTGTTCCTTTGCATGTGTTACTTACTCTATTTCTGCAAATTCCTAATCGACTTCTTTATCTATTCTTTCAATTTATTCCTTTGTCAATCTTTATTATTTTTTAGCTGGTGATTCTCTATGCGCTTCGTTTTCTAATTAAGAAGCATCTATTTAAGCGTTTCTTTTCAATACTTGCTAAGCTGTTTTATGTGTCTATTTGATTAGATGCCTCTGAAAATCTGCCATTGTTTCACATACCTGAGAACATTCTAGACACTACAATAAAATGTAAGATTACCATGAGTTAACCATTTACTAATCGTGCATTTTTAGGCACTTCATTTTACTATACTTTTTACTTTCTTCTCTCCTACATCATCTTTTTTAATTCATCTTGACTAGCCATATTAATAATAATTTATAATGCAAAACCATACTAAAATAACTCTCACAATTGAACAACTAACAGAATTGTTAATGAGTCCTCAACTTCCAACAATTTAGAGTAGCCTCTAATCTTTGACTGATTTTGAAAAAAGAAATAACAATGCAGAGCTAATGAAAATTGTTTCTTTTGTGGATTAAGATGAGTTCCAGGCTGCGAGTACGTCGTCATCCAGCAAAAATAGTTCAGCTTAATAAATGATGGATAAAATAAATGAACTTGAACTTGAAAGTATTTTTCTTCGAAGTCAAGTTGAATAACACATACAGAATGAAAATGAATTAAGAGTTCAATTATCATTGTGCTTGAAATAAACAGCTAAACTTTAATCGGAGAATGAGAAACTTGCTAAGTAGTTAGAAGATTTAGAGTCATAGCTTTACACCAATCGTAATAATAATAGACTTGATCCAATATCAAAATCTGTTCATTTTGAAATAAAAAAACCTCTAATAGTGAAACCTTTACTTGTACAACCACTAAAACAATTTTCTGGAAGCAGTGGGGTCGTAACGTAAAATCCTTTAAAGAATTCTAGGGAGGTAAAGAGAATCAAGACTGAAAGAAACTAGTAATGATTTATTGATTTGTTTTCCTATTAAACTTATATCCTAAGGATAATTAAAATTTTAATAAATTTTTATTTCTTTTTACTTCGTTATTAGAAAAGATATTTTTAGAAAATATTTAATATAAATGGCTTTGAAAATTAAGAACCATCAGAACAATATCTATTTTAATTTAATATATTCCTATTAAACACACTGAACAGTTTCTATTAATTATATTTATTCAACAGTTATTGTGGATTATTATTTTATTAAAAATTTTGTCAAAAATGGGATGCGTATCTGCAAAAAAGTAAAACAATATTCAGAAAAAAATTCGAGCGAGAAGTTAATAGCCATCAATCGATATGGATGATAATCCTTCCAATAGTGCTGCTTAAAGTCCAGCATTTCAAAAAATTGTTTAAATGGGAGCCCTCACTCCTGATGAAGTGAGAGATTATGTAAAAGAAAGAAGAAATTTTTCTTCTTGCGAAAGAAGAGTAGAATACATCAGAAAATAAAGTGGTCGCTACACTCCAACTATAATTTATAAATATAAAGGGTCATAGTCCACTACGAATACTCCCTCAAAGGCGACTAACATATAACCTATAATTTATCGAATTGATTTAGTCTCTAAATGATTATTTGTAATAGTTGAAGTAGTCAATGATTTATATATATATTTGGTCGTATACATTTTACAATCACTCGCTCAAAACAAAGTGAAGAATAATTATATCAAGATATTCTTTCTTTTTAAATTGCTAGTCATTATCTGAAAAAAATTAAATTCATATAATTTAAGAATTACTTTTTTGATCAATAATGCATCATGATCAGAGTATGAAAATTAATAAGGAATATTTATATTAGTTTTTATTAAATTACAATGAGAATTTTAATTGTCAATGGTTACAGCAAATCAGAAACTGGTAAATAAAAGTTCGAGCGATACTGTGGTTAAATAAGAAAAGTAATATAGCAATCAATAAATTAGTTATTTTTGAATTAAAAGGAGTTATTGGATACTGAAACAGAGTTCTTCTCCAGAGATGCAAATGATCTCGATGAATTTTTGTATGACTAGGACTCAGGTTTTGCGAAGTAAGAGGCTGCCAATTAATTTAATTTCATTGATTTTGTATTTATAGAGATAGAAGCTAACCTAAGGCCTTGGTCCAAGCATCTTAAGAAAGTATAACAAAATGTAATTTTAGGTTATGGCTCTGATAAGAATGTGCCTGAGAACTAATAAAGTATTACTTGCCACATCTGGAGCAATGCAAGCATTGGTGTTCTTTGTGGCAACAAATTTAGAAACTGTAAATGCAAATATAAAATTTAGCCTGTCGAAGTTGTCAATGGTCCATAGGGAGGACCTTTGGGGGATATGACAAAGCTATAAAAAACCATGGATCAAATGTTAAAACATGAGTATTTTTTGGATAGCATAACAGGAGATTTATACGGAATTCATTTTGATAAAATTGAATCAGCTAATTGTTGGATACCTATTGCAAATTGCGGTATTCATTCTCGAAAAGCTGTCGAGGAATACAATACAGTCGGAAAGTATATGCTCCAGGCTCCAGTCTACAAACCCTAAAAAATCAAAGAAATCTATGGGTTGTACACATCAACTGAGGATGAGGATATTTGTACAGTTAAAAAGAATTTTGTGTAGCACTATCTCTTCAGGGATGTTAAACAAGAGTTTTTAGTCAATTCTAAGCACAGTTGGGACATTCATCCATTTAATGTACTTAATCCAAAAAAAACATTTGTCGTTTTGGCAGAATCTCAAAAAGGGCCATAAGTGATTACTGTTAATGAGAATATAGTTGGGTTACAATTTGATATCAATCCAAGATATCCTGAAACATAAACTATGTTAAGAAACTTTATTATTCATTATTTGATACAAATTAGATCCTGTGTGAATAAAGCTTTACCAATATAGTAAGCAAACAATGACTTAAGGAAAAATAAATTGGATTTAGAAAATATGACAAAGTAGTAGGCAGAATCTCAATCAAAAGGGGAAAGAACTGCTTTTAATTTTGAAGTGTTAACTAAATTCAAACATGTTGGATTCACAGGAAGAAAGCAAAAAAGCTTGAAATTGTTATGAATAATGCAATCAATGATTAAGGTTAATTGTAGGAAGCTATGAAAACAATGAGATAAAAGCAATCACCTAGAGCAAAAGAGACAACTCAAGAGTCAGATTTAGAAAAATCTAAATTCGCCAAATTTTCAACAAAACTAACTTAAGAACATAAGGATACAACAGAAAAATTTAATAAAACTGCTGCTGAGATCAGATAAATGCTTCATCCTAATATTGATGATTAATTGTTACCAGAAAATGAACCCTTATGGGTATTGAATTATGTATATTTAGGTTCCTGGAAGTATGAATCTATCAATGCATGGCAGTGGAGTATAAAAAATTCGTTAGCGACCCCAATCAACAACACAAAGCAGAACATTTAAATTGACAAGAGTTCAAACTGCAAAGTCGAGAGTATCAAAGGGTGTAACATCGAAAGAGGATTATGATGTTTGTAGAGATCATCCAATAGTGAGATGTTCATCACCATACATTACAAATGTAGAAAGGGAAAGATAGGAATAAAAAATGAAAGATAAATAAATAATTGGATCAAGAAGTATTCGAACCAGTGTAATCAGCACATAAAAAGGAGGAACACCATTTATTTTATATGATAATCCTTATAAAAATCCAGCAGATTTTAAATTTAGAGATGAAGACAAAGCAAGATGGGTAAATGGGTAGAATTTCAGGGTTTGTTGATTATAACTATATTAATAATGGATTAAAAAAAAAGTCTTTCGGAACTGAAACATGCATTTTCATTTCGCAATAGAAGCAAAGACATTATCGATATAATAGCAAAAGGAGTTTAAGATTTGAAGTTTTTTAAGGAAAAGTAACAACTATTTGATCCAGGATTATATAGTTAAATGTTAAAAAAGTTACAATTAAGAGAGTATAAGAAAGGAGATGTTGTTTTTCATTATGGTAAACGATTAGAATAGTTAGGCTCTAATAATGTTGAATAGTTTTATGTTATTTTATAGGGTTGTGTTGCTATTTTATGCCCAAAAGACAAAACAATTACACATTAATAAGTTTTAGAGGAGTATTAGAAGGGAATAGAATAACATCCACAATAATTAAATAAAAAGTCTCCTGTAAACAGTCCAAGATTATCTATGTTCAATAGCAGAGCATTAAAAGATATAATAATGGCACAAGCTTATGGAAATTTTTTAGGAATCAGTAATTATACAAATATATAGTTGAAATTTCCAGATATCCAAAAAGTCGATTAAGAATCTTTACTAGAAGAATACAACAACAACCCAAATACGATTTCAATTGATAAATGGCTTGAAAACCTGTAGAAGCATTTGTTTCCGAGTTTAAAAGTCGTTAATATGTGTTCATAGGGAGACCAATTTGGTGAGATAGCTCTAATAGGTAATGTTACTAGAACTGCTACTGTATTATGTGTATAAGATACATTGATGATCACTTTAGCTAATCCAGATTTTTAAGCAATTCTTCAACAATATCATGATTAAGTGATATATGAAAAAATCCTACTCCTACGTAATTTTGAACTCTTTGGAAAACTATCTGATAAGAAATTAAAGGCTATTTTAGAAAATATTATAGTTTAAAAATTCTCGATGTTCAGTGCTATTTATATGGAAAATACTTCACCTGATTTTATTTATTTCATTAAAACAGGAGAAGTAGAACTGTTAAAAGTGTTTCCCAGAAACAAAACAGTTTCAATATCTTTATTATAAGTTGGCTGTGTTTTTGGGTATGAAGAAATACAAAATCAAGTTCTTAGAGAATATAGGGCAATTTCAAAATCCTCACAATGCGAACTTTATTTATTGCCGGCAGAGACTATTTAATAATTTGAAAAGAAATCATCATCTTCTGTTGAAAAGAAATTCCATCATGAAAGATTAGAGAGACTGTTGAGTGATAAAAAAATAAAAACCAAAAATACTCAAATGACATAAATCTCTATTGAATAATATAAAGATGTTTTTGAGAAGGATTATGCTGCTCTTTTCAATCACTCACTTCTTTAAAAGAGGTATTCATTGAATCCATAAATAGAATAATATCCCCCAAGCATAAGAAAATGCTAAGTGAGCCATTTATCCCGTTTTTCGATATGGAAAGAAAACCTTAAAATTCAATGAAATTAATAAGCGATCATCGTAAGTGTCCAAGCACTACAACTACTGCCTTTACTCAAAGAGTGAATAAAGAAAACAATTCCTCAAAGCAGCTCTCAACATAAACATCAATAAATATACATAGGCATTTGTTCAGTCCCAAAATTACAAAAAGACATTTAAATACTATAATGCCTTTTAAGAAGTTAGTACAGTGAGTTCAATGAGTAGTTCTTTGTTTTACATGTTTTTTTAGTATATATAAAATATAAATAGAGAATCAACATTTGACAGTGTATTCATTGATTAAGGTAGTATTCCTATTGATAGCAGCAATCCTGCATTTCTTCATTCTGATTCTCTTCTTCCATTTGTTCATTTATATTCAAGTTTTTGAATTAATCAAGCACAAATGCCGTAATTGGTTTCTCACATATCTGGTGTTAAACTTGGCTTGGACTTTAGTACATTTCTTCCTCTTAATTCATAGCTTCATATTAATGAAAGTTATCGTATTCAATAAATTGTTCTTCGTTCTAGTTATCACTCATTTGTAAAACAAATCTTTTGATATAATAATTATTATTTGTAGTAAGATTATAATATTTGCTTAAGAATACAAATTTATGATAATAATTCAAACTTTAGGTTTGTTTTCAGGGTGGCAATAAAAATAGAAAGCATCGATAAACGTTGGCCATGCTCCAGTTAAGTAGTCATATTTTTAGAGATCATTTCCAATTTAATTACAAAATTCCCAAACCATAAAATAAGTGTCTCTTGAGATTGGTTTGATATCTTTTTCAGGAATTTGCTTAAATATACTAATTTCCTTACGCTCACAAATTATAAAAATTTTTGCATGACAGGAAATTGATTCTTCAAGAGGGTTTCCCATAAACCTTAAGCTATTTATAAATCAATGTCTTTTCTATTTTTTTGTTTAGCAAAATCAAAACAAAACTTGTAAACTTATTTGAGAACATCAAGTTTAATTAATTCTTGTCTTAACTTTGGAATCTATTTTTTTAAATCAGAAGTTGACTGACACTTAAATTGAGTGAATCCATATAGAAAATCAAATTCTGTATATGTACCCTAATATTACTCTATTAATATACCATAGTGTCGCTTTTGAAAATATACGAGATGTACAATATGATTGGATCCATAATATCAATTCCTAATTCATTGCAAAATTCTGTTATTTCATCAGCCCCCATGACTTATTTCTTTTGAGAAACATATCTGTAATATTATTCGAGTATTCTTTATCCTTTCGATTCAATATCTAGAGCATAATTTGAAGCCTTATTTAAATTCCATTGACATGCAACTAAAATTTCCCTTGCCTAAATATCATTCATTGTTAAGGCTCTTTAGAGGTCTTTTATCATGACTTCTTCTTGAGCTTGATTCAGCTTTTATGCATTTGATCTCATTTTTAAAATAATCAATATTTATATTATATTGTTTTTGAGTGTATTCGTGGTTCAATGGAGCTTCTTATACTCTCCTCACGTGTTTTGTTAGCATCCAGAGTAAATTTTCTTCTAGCCAATTCTAAATTAAAGACAGGCTAGTTTTAAACCTTCCTTTTTCTTAAAATAAAGTCGTTTAACTATTTACATTAATTTTTTGTTTCACATTGCTAAATAATAATTAATTGTACTTGCAATTTAAAATAGTAATCAGCAATGAGTAATTTTTAATCATTTAACTAATCTTAAAGTTCTTGAATCAGAGCTTCTTGTTTTTAGCTATCAATGTTTTGAGTTACATTAAATTTTTATAGACATCGTTTCATGTTCACATTTTCTTTTCTTATTTTAACACATTCACTCTCATACTCTAATAATTTAGCATCCTTTGCTGAGGTCAATAATGTACTTATTATTCTAACTTTAACTTTAATAGTCTTTCTGATTCCTATAATGACGTTATGAGAGTTGAGTGATCTGGTAGTTTTGGCATAGTAAGTAAATTGTAATCATAGTCATCTTATTAAATTTTTAAACCTAAATCAGAACTATAAAGTCTTAAGCAAACTAAATAACTGCATAGTCTATTGGCTTTAGCTCTCAATTTTGTACACAAATTCTTTTATTTTGTTATTTCTTCTTCTAATTATTAGAGTAAATCTTAGTCTATTGGTTCTTTTTGTCTATAGCTCTAATTATTAACTCAAAGAAATAACAATAATGCATACTATTCTAAATGTTCGATTTTTAGTAATAAACTCCCAATTAAGTATTCTTGATCTAGGATAATTTCATTTTTAAGATCAGCTTGCTTTTGCATTGAAATAATCTTAGCTTGCAGATTTATGACCTCAGACTTGTCTTTCATAATAGATTCTTAGAGTTCACTCTATACACTCTACACTTATGTTTATATAGTATCTAGAAGTTGCATCTTTTTTAATGTAAACTTGTTTTCTAGTTGAACTTTATTGGATGCTTTGATTCTTTGTGCTTCTTACATTTTTTATTAAATTAATTTATGAGCAAAAAGTCAGAAAAGAAATAGTAGGAGAAAATTATCCAGGATAGAACCTTTGGTCTCAAGAATAAGCATAAAAGTAAGCAGGTTTAAAAGTATATGGCATTTGTAACCATTAGCTTTTGTAAGGGAGTGGCTTAGCAAGTTAAATTTAGTGGAGTTTCCTTGAGCAAATTGCAATCAGAAGAATTTGAAAAGAAAAAGATTGAAAAGCAGCTTGAAGAGGAAGAAAGACTTATGCAATCCCTTTATAAGGCAGTTGAGAAAGTTAGAGAAGAAGAATCAGATGAAGAAGTCGATCCAAAATCCATCTTATGTGAATATTACAAACAAGGTAAGCAAAGGTTGTATTATTAGGTCTTTGTCAAAAGGGGAAAAAATGCATGTACTCCCATGATATGAGTTTGGAATAAAAAACAGCAATGTTGGATCTCTATACAGATCAGAGAGAACAATTGGGTGATGAATGGGACACATGTTAAAATTGGGATGAAAAAACACTTAAGGATATTGTAGAGGCAAATGAAAAAACATACAAAAGGTAAAATTTACATAAATTATAGTTAAATCCCATCAGCAAAGGTTTGTGATTATTTCTTGGATGCTTTGGAAAAGGGCAAGTATGGATGGAGATGGGTTTGTCCTAATGGTATGACATGCCATTACAAACATTGCTTACCAGCAGGATATGTTTATCGAAAGAAGGAAGAGGTGAGACAAAAATTTGATGAAGATCTAGAGGAAGAGATTGATGAGCAAATTTCTTAATTATAAAAGGGGGGAACAAAAATCACAAAGGAGGTATTCCTAAAATGGAAAGAAGATAGGGCTGAAAGAAAAAAGCAAGAGTAAGAAAAACAAAAATTAGAAGACCAAAAGAAAAAGGGTATTATATTGGAAATATAAAGGTGTTAAATAAAGTGGCAATTAATAAATGACTGGTAGAGCATTATTTGTGTATGATCCAACATTATTTGTTGATGATGATGAAGCCGAAAATGAATATGAACGTGAGGAGTAGGTGGAATAAGAGGAAGAGGAGGAGGAAGATCCAAATAAACAAAAGCTCTATGAATAAGAGGAAGTCGAATAGCAAGAATAGGAAGAGGAGGATGTTGATAAATAATTTTAATAGTAATGATAATATCATTTTAATTCATTGTTAATTCTTTCTAATAAATTTTTGCTTATCAAAGTAGAAATAGGATTTAATTTAATATCTGATACAACTATATCTGTATTTGATTTCTGTAATTTATTTTTTAAATTAATGATCTATTCAACATTAAATAATCCTTCAAATTGAATTTTGAATTCTGTTGTATTTTCAAATAAATTCATTGTTTCTTATTCAATTTGATCAATTCCATTATAAGTTTAAATACTATGTGAATATGAATTGTGAAAACTAAAATTGGCAGCAATATCCATTAACTCTTTTTCTAATGCAATATTAAGTAAAAAATTAAAGAGATAGACTAAGTGTTTTTTTTAAACAAGCGATAGTGTATATTTTGTTGGAAATTATGTTTAACTAGCTGGAAATAATACTGATTAAGGAGTATCAACCCCTAAAACAATTGATTCAATTTATTTCTACTCTAAAAATTAAGATTTTAAGGATTGAGATTTCGAGGTATTATCTTATCTGCTAATAAATAAACAATAAGGAATATCATCCTTTGAATAGGAATAAAAGGCAAGAAACTATGCATTTGAAATCATAAAAAAGGAATCTTTATTTTATTTATAGTGCCTAAACACAGATGTTAGAGTGTAAAATAATTAAGTTTTATTTGTATAACTTTGACTAGACTTATAATTTAGTAAACTCCAATCTGAATCTTAAATTTTGTTTCTTTTATCATAAACATGAAATTGTGTAAAATGATCTTAATTTTAAATGTGTTTAAATTGTGTAGTGGAATTGAATGTTACCTAAGTAGCAATAGCAAATGATGATATTCCCTTTTCCATAACCTGCCCTAATTGATCCTTTCTTTTATTGACATATTTTATACTTTTATTGATTTACTTTTCTGACTGGAGTACGCGGGTAAAAGGTTTGAAATATTTATGAAAATGAATTTGAATTAGAATTGGGTGAAACAATAGGCTAGATAGTAATTTTAGTTTTAGGGGTTAAACAACCTTGTTATTTTGGTTATTGCTTTTTTTTCATCTTCTGTATTATAAATTAACAATATTAAAATAAATCAATGGAATAATAATAATCCATTTTTCCAATTCATCGTTCATTACTAATACTGTCTTCTTTGACATCTTCTATTACTTGTTGAGGAAGCTACTATGCATTATTGCTGATTATAATATCACCAGCAGTAAGTTCATCATGAGTAACAAATGAATCTTGCATCTACTCTTATTAATCTAATTGAGGTTTCATATCAATTTAAATTAAAGTAACATTATCTGGATGTCTGTAGGCTGGTTTTTGATTTAATTTCTTCTTACGAACACATTACAATAGTACTCTGCCTGTTTAGAATAAGATAGCTGAGGATCCTTCATTTGGTATGGATAATAAATCTTCATCTTGAGCTAATACAAGTGTACCGAACTTGCTTTTACTATCCTATACCCGAATAATATAATCAGGATGTTCAGGAGTGTGCTTTGCTGTAGGTATTAATTTAAGCAAAGCATGAGATCGAGATACAGAGATATCCCTTAATTTTATATCACAATCTGGGATTCTGCCCTAAAAATAGAAATATTAATTTACTATTTTGAGTTCAGTTTTTTCCCCAATTTCAACTACATAAATCATTGCTTCTTTTGATTTATCATCATTAGTCACCTTGAATGTAATATAAGAAGATTTAGGTTTAGGTAATTTTAAAACAGAATAGCTTTTATCTTAATAGGTATAAGTATTTCTGAATGTGAATTTACAAATTTCACAATCTAATCTTTTCCATAAATATTGAATAAAATGATCCCCTTATTTGATTTTCAGTTATATTCCAATCCATTTTTACAGGCATTCTAAATGAATATATTTCACAGATCCTTCACACTTGCAAGGGCTAATAAGTGGATTAGTCTCACTAGCCTTACTGGAGAAACAAATTCGACAATTAGCTACATCATTAATTGTTTAAATATCATCGTCTTACTCTTCCTAGTATTAAGTAACCTCATCACAAGGGGTCATAAAGGCATATTCTAATAATTACATTCTCACTCTCCCTAATTTAATAATATCACCAGCTTTTAAATTCCAATGCTACATATTCATAAATTTATACATCGATTGATTGAAATTAAGTACTATCAGATTTTAGTACAGCCCATAACTTATGATCCTATTGCTGAGAAATGCTATTTATTTAAGCACTGTTTTCATTCAGTGTTATATTAGCTATTTCGATTGAATTACGAGCCCACTCGCTCTTAGTTAAAGCAACAAGTTCTTTGTCAACTGTGGCTAACTGAGCTAAAATACATTAATTTATCAACAAACCTGAAAAATCTATTTCAATTTCTTTAACAGAGTATGAACTGGACTCAAAATCGAACAGATTATGCTGATTCTTGGGCCATATTATCGCTGTGATGTGAACTCTAATGTTATTTATGTTACTGTTACTTGTATGGCATTAGTGTTCTCACAACTTCATATCTCCTCTACTTTGTGGATGTGCAAGCTCCCATTTAATTATTTTTATTTATTAATATAATTTATATTTAGTCACCTCCAAATATGGAAAATTAATCATTTATAGATGTCTATTATAGAGTTAGATATTTTATGAATATTTTTATATATAGTAATATTTATGTAGAAGTTCTCTATATATAAATATTATTATTAATTTTTTGCATGTCATTTGATTTAGTTAGAAGAAGTCTCAAAAACCTATTCCTATATGATAAGAAACCCTCAAAGGAACCGCTTAAATAGGAATCAGTTTCAAGTTCATTTACTTTGGAGCCAAACATTAGCTCATATTCTTAAAATAAGTTCACAGCGATTTAAAAGAAAAAAGAGCGCTTTAATCCTTACAAGTTTGCATTTTAGAGATTGGTAGATTTTCATTAAAAATCATCAAAAATTAAAGACCATGACTAACTTCCTGTGATTAAGTTTGTAGAGCAAAAAAGTGAAGTAAAAAAACAGGTTCATAACATAGAAAAAAGTTAAGACCAAAATGATTCACCCTAGATGGAATCACGATGAATCCTCATCAGAATGTATGGGGGACAGTTTACATTTGAGAAACTCATTTGTTCAGAATTAAGTTGAAAGTCACTAATTTCATAATTAACCAAGTGCAAGCAAGCAAGACATACAACCTTATTACGTTTAACCTGCTAGATAGCAAGTCACATATCAATAAAGTTTATAAGCGCATTTGAAATAAGTGGATGTTGATAAAACCCGATTTAGAAATGTCGCTCTTCCGTCTAGAAGCACAATTCAATTTTAAAGGAATGAACAACAACAATCAAAGTAATTTGAAAAAAGTGAAAGCCCTTAAATTAAAAATTTAAGGGAGTAAATTGGTCCCTAATTATAAAAGATTACAAAGGCAGTGGAGTCTAAGTAAGATAGCCCAGTCCCTATTTTTCCTCCATTAGTTGAATCCAAGATTTTTGATTAAAATCCTAAATAGTCTGTAAATAAATTTCAAGAAATAAAAAAACTGGAAATTCCTCTATCCTTCAAACATGAAGAACCGTAAAAAATAGAAAAGTAAAGCACAGCCAAAGAGGACATAACAAAAGTAGAAACTCAACCAGCTAGCCCTGAAAAACAAAAACAAGTTACTCCTTAAGTTATTAACGAAATTCCTGTTCCATAGGTAACATAAATTTTGCCGCCCTAAGCTAATGAATAACCGACATAAAATGAAATTATTCAGCCTTAGACTACATCAAATCCATTTCTAGTTCAGCCAACCTAGCCAATGGTGATGCCATGGCTAAATCAACCCTAGCCGCCAGTTTAAACCTCTTCATTTAACGTATTTTAACCAGCCAGCATTCCATAACCTGTAAATTAAATGCCCTTTTAGAATCAAAACCAGGCTCCTAATTTATTTTAGAGTTAAAATCTTTTCCCTTAATAATTGTAATAAGGAAATTAGAGCTTTTTCTCACAATTTCCTTAATCCTAAACTAGTAATCCTATGTTCGATACCAATATTAATAGCTAACAACAGTCCAATTTTCCTAATACCTAATCAATATAACAATAGCCTTTATTTCAATTCTAACAACCACCTTAGTAACAATCATAGTCCTAAAGTCCATTTGCTTTTCAAACAAACGCTCTTGGAGGAGGATCTTTTTCAGCAGCTGATCAAAACTAGCCAAAGCCAATATTGGATCTTTTTCAACAACAAACACCAACATCAGGAAATTCATAATAAATCAATTTGTTTAGCAGTTTTAATGATAAACCTGTGCAATAATAGAATTAAAATAAAATTTATTAACAATATAGGCATAAACTTCAGGAAAAAGGATAGTAACGTATGGAATGATCTTTATTATATTTTTTTTTATTTTTTCATTTATTTGTACTGAATGGATCTAATAAGATCCACATTATAAAATATAAGAATTAATTCATATCATTTTTGAAACCTTTGATTCATGGTTAATTTGTAAAATTTATTTATCATATAAGACTTTGAAATCGAATAATAGGAAAAGAATATCATATTAATATAAAAATAAACTTAAGAATGCTGGATAGGTACACACCTAAATCAAGATAATTAGAAAAAATATAATAATGAAAACTTTTTAGAGATAAATTAAATTAAAAATTTAGAAAAAATCACAAAATATGCGAAATATAGATAATTTTATAAATTAATTATCATCATTCAATGATCTTGTGTTTTAAATGTAAATAATTGATGATAACTAGTGCTTTCAGAGTGTTAAGATTTTTTCTTTTATTATTATTATTCTAATTCTTATATTCGCTAATCCTTTCTGGCAATTTATCTTTCAAATTATCTTTTCAGTCTGGTTTCCTATTCTTCTAATTCAAATTCTATATAATAAAATATTAAATACACATTGATTGTTTTTAATCTGATAATTACTTTTATAGAATTTCTTAAAATAATTTTTGTTGTTATTTAAGCTCATTATCCAATTTTAGAACTTATTATTCAAGTGAATCAATTTATATTTTATCTTTTTAGGATACTCTAAATATATGACTTAAATTACTTTCTTAGATTACTGTTATCATCTTCTAATATTTTTATTTTATTCGAATAATGTGCTTCAATAATTTTTAATCTCTCTAATATATTGATTGAGCAATTGCTATTAGTATTGGAAATGGATGTTTGATTGTTAGGACTGTTGACTGTCGAAGATGGATGTTTGGGAAATTTCTCAAATGTTTGTGTTTTTATTTGTTATCTGCTTCTAAATACTCGAAATTACGAATTGTTCTCAACAATATCAGATTTTTTTAATTGAGAATTTTCCATTATAGAGACTGGAGTATATTCATAATTTCTTAAACTCTCATCCTATTTCGTTTAATCCTCAGTTTTGCAGGATGTTTTTGCAAGAGTCTACTTACTTGAATCTATGTTCGATTCTTTGAGCAATTTCAGAATAGTTTCATCGAATTTATTCAAATATGTATTAACCTATTCTAACTTCTTCATTAAAATTATAATATTGATTTAAATCATAACTTTCATTTTTATTATTAATTTGCTTCAGGTGCCTTATCGGGTTATTATTCACTCTTTTTCCAATAATTGTTCAAAGCTTGTTCCATCTTATTTTTTCCTAGTGTAACTCAAAAAATATACTATGAATATCTTTTGCTATTTTCAGTACTTCAGAATTGATTTTGGGTTATCTTCCTGTTCTTCTAAACGAGGATCCTTACTGAGATAGAAAAATATTTTACGTTTTAATTTTGCTATTTAAAACCTTGCCTTCTGATTCGCTAAGGTGGTTGCTATCTAAAGTTTTATTAATTATCTCTTCCTCTTCTTTAACTTCCTCCTCTTCTGTTACTTGAACCTCTCTATCGAAAAGTACTTTAATTTTGATTCTGATTTTGATTTTGATTTTGTGATCTTTTGAATGAGTTGTTATTAGGGTTTCTATTATTATTATTTTGACGTCTTGGATTTTGTCCATTGTTTCTATTGTTCTAATTTCCTCCCCTGAAAGGTCTTCCTCTATTATTTCCTCTTCTATTATTCCAACTACCGCTAAATTATCTCATTTATAAATATTATTAAAAATAACACCCTGACGTAAAATATCATATTAATTTGAAGCCTGGCTCCTGAATTGTTTATAAAATTAATTTATAAGGTTAATGGAATAATAGGAAAAGAATATGGAAAACCTTGAATTCAAATAAATGCTGTGTGCTAATTATAAATTAAGTAAGTCAATTAAATAATGAGATAATTGTCAAAAAGGAAGTTAATGCATGTTTTCTCATGATAAAAAATTGGAAAAATAACCAGTTACATTTGGATTATCAACTGAATAAAAGAAGTTAAATAATGTAGATTTTGAGGAAAAAACAGAGATAGAAAAAAATGGTAAAGAAATAGTAAATAAAAATGAAAAAAGATAATAAAAGTAATAATAATAAAGTGTTGTTAAAACAAAAAGAATATGTGATTATTTCATAGATGCTTTAATAAAAGGGTTAGATAATTGGAAATGGTAATGTCCTAATGGTTAATATTGTATTTATAAACATTCCATCCCATCTGGTTATATAATTTGTAAAAAGGAAGAAGTTAAATAAATAGAAGATTTTGTAACTGAGATTGATGACAAAAATGATTCATTTTAATAGGAGCCTCAATCTTATTTTTAATAACCAATTTAAAAGCCAATTCCATAAAGGTCTGCTTAGAAGAACAATTCTAAGTCAAATTAATAGTAGTAACAGTAAGTTGTCCCCTAGCCAGTATAACAGCATCCTACTTCCTTTTTTTAACAGCCTCCTTAATAAATGGAAACCCCCATTTTCCAAACTAATAATTTAACAAATCCAGTGCTCAATCCTTTTTTAACAACAGCTACTAACTTGAATCTGTTTTCAGCACCAATCATAGCCACCTCAGGAAGTTAATAATAAATTAATATTTTCAGCAATTTAAATGATTAGGCTAATCCTAAATAAAAATAAAGCACAATGTCTGATAATTATAAAAATAAAATTTTTAGAGATCCATTTATGAAGAAGATAGATTGATGTATAGAGTGTTTAGAACCTTAAAATTCAATTTAATAAATCATAATTATATTTTTTCAAGCTTCTCAATCATGGTTTATGTGTCTTTGACTGAATCCTTCAATTTCAAAACCCAAAAACATAAGAAACTTTATAATTCTGCTTTCATTTGACAAAATCGTTACTCATATCTGTCTTCATTCTTTACCTTTTTGGCTTATGATTCTGGCTACTCTAAATTTTATTTAATAGCTATTTGTTTCTAAACAGTTTATTTTTAAGTTTCTTGAACAGGTTGTGGAATCTCTGCAATAACTGCAGTATTTTGTGCAATTTTATCATTAGAAGACTTGGAAACATTCTCACTCTATTCACTTTCGTCTTTCTTGGGACTTGAAAGTTTATCAGCTTGATTCCCTGCTAGTCGTTTCTCATTTTCATCAATAATTTTTATAACTACCTCATCTTTTCACTATCACTTCTAACAATTATGTTTGGTTTGTGGACTCTCACATATCTTCTCTTCGTTTTGATATTTTTTTCCATTAGTAAAATGATTGATTGCGGGCAAATGAGCAAGTCGATAAATCATTTTAAGTATTGTTTTATTTGGCAAATTGTAAATTTAATAAAAGGCCTTTTGTGTAATGCTTGTTTAATTGAATTATATGCTAAGTAATGAATTTCCATGTATATGGAAAATTATATAATTAAATGTATAGTGTAAATGTTATAAAATTGCCCAACAACAACTACTATGTAAGAAGAGGTGAAACAAGCTAACTAGACCTCTCATTCAATTTTGTGCAAAATACTACCTTTGAACCAGATTCTCTACCTCGTTAATATTTTTCAAGGATTCTATCAAGAAGAAATTGTGTAAAAAGTGTTGAAGGATCAGAATTTACAGTAAAACAAAAGTAGAAAATAAGATTTCCCACATTATCATCTAAATAAAATTTGTAGAGACCTTATGTGGATAGGGGCATTAGAATTCAAATTTAGCCAATTTAGTCTTCGTAAAAATTGGTACAGCCAAAGATAAATGAATCATTCACTCTCGATGAATTACAAGAGTAAAAAAGAGCTTATTGCATAAAATAATATCGCAAATATTAGTAATAAAGATTGTTTTAATAAATGACACTTAAAAATTAAAATATAAAAGAAACCATCTAAGTATGGATTGAATCTCATAGCAAACAGGGTTGATAAGCATATATATATGCAACTTTATTTCTTAGTCAAACATGTAGAATATAACAATAAAAACAATATGCAAATATCAATCACTATTTTTGATCCCTCACTCTTGGTGTGTTCAGGGTGTATAATTTGGCAAGTAATTAACTCTTCTAACTCTCATTAAAATGAACAGTAGAGTTCTTGTTTGATAAGAGAGTAATTATCAGATTTCTAAATATATTATTACATTACTTGCTTGACTAATCGACATGAAATGTCTTAGCTTTAATTTATTTCTTTGTACTCTATCTTGAACTTTACTATGTTTGCAATTGGATGTTCCTTGGAGTTTTGGGAAGATACTGATTTTTTTGAAAACTCTTTAAAGAGGTATTATTTGTGATTGTGTTTGTTCTTAATTTGAGTTTTTGCTCCAATTTAACTTAAACTCTTTATTTTACTTCGCATAATAATTAAAAATACATAGATGCAATATTTCTGTGTGTCTTCTATTTGAACTATTGTCATTCTTTGATTAACCATTACTTTTACATTTTGATGTTTGAACTATCTTAAAATCAAAATTAGGTTTAGGGGTTTATCTTACAGAAATAGGTGGCTGATTCTTTTAGTTATTGATCAGTTATTTCATCTTTTTCATTTTATCCTATGTTAACAACTACTGTAATCGTTATTCATTTATAATAAATTATTAATTGTCTATGAGATTTTGTATTTTTTAGGATTTCTGGTGAGATTGCTAATTTAAGCTTGCCAATATTTCTTCAATATCACTTTATCGAGTCTGATTTCTCTACTTTAATTCAGCCTGTAATTCATCCAAAACATTTCCTACCACAACGCCAGAATTCCCTGAAGATGGTGGTGTGCTTTCTGATTCTCTAGGTTGTTCTCCTACAATTCCTTTTGGAGTTTTGCTTGGATTTTGCTGGTTTTCCATCTAAACGATGTGCTGTATTTTGTAATAATCCAATTTTCGCTTTTGATTGTAAAATTCGTTGAGTATCCCAACTATTTTTTCATTTACAGCCCAACGAGGGATCTCTTTGTGAAACTTAAATTATAAATGATAGTTACCCTGTAGAATTCAATTAAAATCTTGATCTTTTTAGGGTAAGATTGCAATTTATAGAGTTTTTTGCAATATTCTTCATCTTCATCATACTGCTGCAAATCCTTATGTTATAGGGGGAAAGGGTTACTTTAAATTAGATTGTCATTTTAGTCGGTTGATTGATAATTAAGTCATTCACAACTTTTGTGTAGTAATAGTTTTAAGATTCAGCATATTTGTTATACAATGAGGAAGTGATTCTTTTAGATAGGGAGACTTTCTTAAATAATAATTTAATAATGCTCTACCTATCACTCTTGATTTATCGATGTGCTTGCCATACAGCACTTTCCTGTGTGGAATGCAAATTAGGCAATCCATTTTTAAATAAAATTAATTTCAAAATAAGTTAACCAATGATTGTTGTAATTTATATTTTATTAATGTACGCAGAATCTAATCAAGACAAAAATGGCCTTTCAAAAACTGCTCTATTTTAATAATACATCTCATAATAGGAAAACGATTTATGGTTTTTCCAAAACACACATACAAATAAAAAATACAAAGCCTTACCATGTTCTATAAAACCACGAAAAATGAATGATCATCCTCTAATCATGGCACAAATAATTGTATATAGTAAATTAACATAGTCGAAATATGGTAAGGAAAAAAAGAGCTTACTTAAAATAGAGATGCATGACCCTGAATCGCCATGTAATGTACTGCCTCGAAATTTCACTCCAAAGTTGGAGTAAAGATCTCATGTACAAAATAGGAGAAGATTAAAAAACAAAAACAAAGAACTTTGCATCTCCTTGGATGAAGCAATCAAACATAAATCAAGAACACCTAAATCAATAAAAGCAGAGTTATATTTTAGTAGGAACTTAAGGGATGCCATTAGATCTCCTAGAATGTCCCTTACAATTCCTTAATATATTGCATATCGATGTAAATATTAAATAAATAATTGAATTACTTATAAATACTCAATGCTTAGTACTTCTTCTTCAAATACAAGATTTCCTCTATCATAAAATCCAGAACCAAAGTAAAAGATCCTAAATTATTATATTTTGTAGCCCTCTTTTTCACAGGCTCTGCAAGCCTTTATATATGGTATTAAATATTTTCTATTTAAAACCCAAATAAATACATACTTAATTTAATATATATTTTACTATTGAACATAATCATTATTTTAATATACTATTTTTTAGAGTAGGATCTAAAAATTACACACTATTCATTATTTATGTTATCCTTTCAGGGAAATTTATTTAGGTATATTTTATGACGAACTTCCAAGTCTCGGCTTTTGGATGGTATTCCGTCAATTTGAACAAACTTACAAAGTCAAACTTTCTCATCATGTGATATTTGAGTGGACAAAATTATTTTTACTGAGCCAACCAATCCAGGGCCTGCTACTACTCATTTTTACTGAGAAGTAAAAAGTATTCATCTAAGAATTTTTCAAACAAGTTAGTATTTCCAATCAAGTTTGTTTTAGCGACTTCAAAAGAAAAAGATTTATGTATGTGAACGCTGAATAACAAAGCTTCAAGCAATTCTTATTTTTATTTAATTTTCTTGATTTCTTCCAAGTTTACTTCCTTTTTATCAATGATGGAATTCTTCACTAATTACAGTTTAAATATTAGAGGTTTCTTTTTGACTTCTTCCAAGAGTATAGGTACAATGTTCTATTACTGGAATGCCAAAGCCCATAAACTATCGAAATGGACCCTCTCATTCAGAATTTTTATCAATTCATCTGAATAATCAATATTTTATGCATGGAGTTTGTCAAAGAGTTCTGGATCATTTTGATGCTCCCTTATAAAGGTAGTTATTTGTTCCCCCGTATTCAATTCCTCAGTACCGAGGATTTCATCAGCCAATTCATTTTGATTATGGTTTGCAAGTGTATTTCTTATAATAACTTTAATCTATGAATGAGTGCAATTATCGATCGCCAATTAAATAATTTATTTGACACCATCTAATTTTTTTAATTTAGTTGATGCCACAGGTTACACAGTGTTTAAGGAAAGAAACCCATCTCCATTAGTTGGTTGTGGGTCTTCCTCCTACAATTGCGAGAGTTCGAAGTCTAAATAGCTTCCCCATAATTCGATGTTTTTACTATTGATTCTCAAAGCCTAATAAAATATTTTCCTGGCCTTGATGGGGTTGTGCGCCTTCTCTAATTCGTAGAGGGCAGCTGCTAACCACAATTCAATATTGAAAGGATTAAATGAAAGGGCTTTAGTGACAACCTTAAAGAAATGCTTTTTAGAATTGATAATGTAGCAGAAGGAGAGATATTGCTTCCAAAGTTCGATATTATACCTGAACCTATTCATGATCCTGTCCCAAATGTAAATAATTCTTTTTACAATCGCATAATCACGGGTAGTGACTTTCTTGATGTGCAATTCTTGATTCCTTTATCTTCTGAGTCTCTCCAATCCATACTCGTATTCTAGCAATTGCATGTAATTAGCAAGATTGTGAGTTCTACGCTGCAATGCGTACTCAAACTCCTCCCTTTGATGGAGGATTCCTTGTACTTCTGATTCTGAGAACACTCTCCTTTTTTACAATGCCAAGAGGTCAGGTATAAACTTTTCTAAGGTATACCTAATTTTGTCAGCCATAAATAAATATGATTGTCAAAAAATCAGAAAATGTGCTATTGCTCATCCTCAAATATTTCCGAGAAGCTAAGTGTTTAGAGGCATGTACATACTTAAAGAGGGTATTGGTGGGTCAGGAGCCAACACTCCTACACTTAGACATCGAATAGACGATCAAATAATTGAGATTAGAGAACGAGTCAGAAGCTTGTAGGAAATTGAATGAGAATACTCGACTCAGTCATCCAGGATGGGTGGACTTACTGTGTAGTTTGCTGTAGTATTACATTGAGCGGGAAAGGGGGAGTGCAGTCGTGATTGATCATTTTGAAAATCTCTTCAAACACAGCAAGTGGTTGTTAGATGAGTAGAGGCAGTAGATATTCTAGTTTCTAAGCAAGCAGGTTGTTACAGAATAGTATAAGATTGTAAAAAATATGAAGCGAATGGCGAAAGATTCAGAGGCTGTGAAGCGTGCTTCTAATGCTCAAAAAACACTTGAAAGCAAGAGTCTTTAAATTTTTTAAGATCTAGCAAGAGAGGTCAATACGAAAAATATGCAAAAATTAAAATTACTCAATGCCAATCAATAGATGAAGATCTACTTCAAGGCATTCAAATTCGATAGGGCTGCTGGTTGTGATAAGGTGGAGAAGGAATAGCATCTCCTACTATCCTCCCCAAAACAGGATTAAGTCACATATCATTACTACAAGGGTCGTATTTTGATATTTCATTCGAAATTTGCAGAGGCATCACAACATTTGATTCAGGTACTGTAAGAGTGTCCTAAATCTCAAAAAGGAAAAGCATGTGCTACATAGGTTCTAAAATATCTAATACCAGTTAATATGTTTATGGGTCGGTACCCAAAAAAAGAATTAATTGATTAATTCAAGGAATATGAATTGATTTGTAACAGTGTACGATAGGGTAACATATCTGGATTGCAGGAAGCTATAGATAAATATAGACCAATTTGGATTAAGAGAAGTCTTTTGATCTTGATGGATTAATTGAAGGTGTTGTGTTACAGGAATTTGTGCAGAAAGGTGTGGCTGATTAACAAAAAAGCTAATAAGATTTTGCTTGAGCAATTTTTGAGAGTACAGCAATCTGTGATTACATTTAGGCATTCAAATTGTCTCATCCTTAGAATAGTCCCCCCAGTATTCCAGAAGTATGTTGCATTATAGCCAATCTCATATACTTAGACTTGATCATGGGCAAAATATATTAAGACCATGTAAAAAATATTCAAGCTATCACTTTGTCCCCTGATCCCTTTAAGAAGAGACCATAAGAAATTAATTGGTAACAATGAAACAAACTTGTATAATAATATCAATCACAAATTATTTTTATTTCTGTTTTAAACAATTCACTAAATAACTTTTCTGTATATGCTCTCATACTTTTGACCTTACTTGCCCATTCTTCAAGTTGATTTTATTATTTTATTTACTCGTTTCTCAAATCTGATATTTTGATTTATGAATTTATTATATTGGATTCACTTTTTTTTATTGAAATAGCATATTCTTGAAGATTTTGAATCACTCTCTATTAAGATCTAAATTAAAATACTAAATTACTTTACTGATGACTTCAATTACAATAGTTATCTTAACCAAGGATCAGTGAGTAGGGCATACAATTTATTTAATATGGATAGATATTCAGTGAGCTCTCCTGCAGAAACATCGAATATTTTATTGGAGGAATCTAATTCTGTTATATTTTGTTCTTATTTTAAGGATTGAAGTCTTGTTTCAAAGAAACCAATTAACTAAATATAAAAAACAATTTACCTCTGTTAAATCAATAATTAGATTACTTCTAAATTAACTATTCAAGAGATCACTTTCTTGAATATTGACTTAAGTTGGTTGCATATACTTAAGCCAATCAATTTCTTCACTTTTATTAGTTTCAATAATTTCCCATTCTTGAGCCTTCTAGTTTCCCTTCAAAACAAAAGACTCTAAATTTGTTACAATAGTTAAAGGATCGGCTTATGGATTCACATAGATTGTAAATTATCTATAATACTCAATACTTTTGAGTATCGATTAATTATTAAGTGCTGTTTATTCTATGGTTTGAAAGAGGGGAGGAATTTAGAGGATCATTTAAGGAACTTCCTCCTCTACATTCATACCTGCAATACCCAATTTTTTGCATTGTTTATCATACTATTACTTGTACATAGCAATTTAGACTTATGAATCGACAATCCGTTATTGTGAGGTAGTTATTTGTTAATCAATTGTAATTAATTGCTTTTTGATCCCAGGACTAATTAACTCAACTAATACATATCGTAATTGATTAATTGAACGAGTGTTTAACCCATATTCACTAGATGCAAGTTCTCCTTCTAATATAATTTCAGTAAATTCTCAAGTGTTTTGATTGACTTTGATGAAAACCCTCCAAATAAAGTCTTTTGTGCTCCTTCTTCTGAGTTTTTCAGTTTTTCAAACTCTTCCACGCATTCCTCATATGTAAATGCACTTTTCGATTAACCTAAGATTTCTGCCTATTTTAGTTAAAGAGCCTTATATTTCTTGGACCAATCAGGGTTGAGTTTGTTTCTTTCTTGGAGCCATTGAGGTATGCGCTTGAAATCAATTTCGATCATAAAATAAATATGAAATTATCAAGAGAAGGGCAAAATAGAGCTTTGTATAAGTTATTGCAATCGAAATCACTTCGTAACATGTTCTCACCAATTGATTCGAGTAATTAATTGGTTTCGGAGCCATACAGAGAATCACTAAAATGTAGAAAACACTCTCTGAAAGTATCTGCACATTGATATAAGGCAAGATTCACTCACAACAAAATATCGTTATGCGAAATTTGTGCAGTGGAGTATGCCTATGAAAGAAAGGCATTGATTCACATAAAATCAGGGATTTAGATGCAGCCTAAAAAGCAGTTCATTTTTGCATGTTCCAGTGTGACACCTCTAAGGGAAAGAGTGAAAGAATTACGAGATTGTGGGTAAAAGTAGGAGATATTACTTAAATTTGTAACCTAATTGGAAACTCTGCATGGAAAACTAGAATCCTTGAATGAGTAGCTAAAATCCATCAATATTGGAGGATTGGTGAAGTTTCAGGAGGAACAAGTGAGATAAGTGTGCTAAAAATTGGAGTAGAATCTAATTGATTAAGTGAATCGATCATAAAGCAATACAAATTACAAATTAGTTGGTGAAAGAGTAAATGGATATTTGGAGGATGTAAAGTGCATGGAAAGAGACATCGGTACCAATTTAGAAAGTATAGTGGAAAGAATGGAAATATCACCATTGACTGAGATAATCAATAAATATCAATTGAAGTTGTAATTCTATAGTAAGGAGTGTAACGACATGAAGGTTTTAAGAGGGAGTGTGTTGAATTTATTTCATTTAGAATTGTAAAGAATGAGTAGATTGTGATTTTTTTAATCTATATAAATGAATTCCACACAACCAAGACAATTTTAGTCTGTACGTAGTATGCCTGATGTGCAGGAGACAGATGAGGTTGAAGATAGAGTATTCTACGAGATGGTGGGTACAACACAATAGGAATCTCAGGTAGCACCTAATGGGGAACGAACGTAGATTGATGAGTGGATTAGGTTGTAGTAATGTTTGAAAGAAGAGTAATATAGAATGGCATAAGAGTATCAATTAAAGTGTTAATTATTGGATGAATTGAAGAAAGAGAGTAAAGTGTACTATTAAACATACATTGATGTTTTGGTGGAAAGTAATATGAATCAAGAACACAAATAATTAGCGGATGAGAATTCAAATCTATTTTTAAATGCAAGAATGAATGTTAATAAGATATTTGAATAACTTAGTAACACTAAGGTATGTTCTGCTATTCTCTAACATCATAACAATACAGCGCGTACACCTGAGATTGAAACACTAATAAAAACATTTGTGAATAGCACATATGATAATATAGCATGTGGATCAATGTGGAAATAACCTATTCTTAAGTTAATGAGTGACATCATTATTACAGAAGTGGAGAGACAGGACTTTCCAGAATTCTTATGGGATAGAGAAGAAACCCTATCTCAATTTGTGATGAGTGAATTTGCAAAAAGACCAGAGAATGTCAAATACACGAAAGTTATTTTTAAGAATTCCCTCATATAAATTACCAAGGTTGATAAATTTCTAGACTTAGATCGTAAGAAAATTGAAAATAAATTGAGAGAAATAAAGAGACAATAGAGAGAAAAGGAAGATCGTTCTCTTAATTCTTCAACTGCTCTATTGAAACCATAACCTGCTATGATGTCTTCTGGATATTCAAAATCACTGCCATAAAGAGCAATGCCAATAATTTAGGCAGTAAGATAAATTGAATTGCCATAGTAAAATATGACAGTCTATTATGCTAATTTGATTAAATAATATGATCAATCCAAGAAATTAAGTTCAAAAAATAGAAGAACATAAAATTAATTGAGTGAATTCTCACTTAAAGTACTTTAATTTGGAGAGGAGTAGAGATAAGCAAAGTTTATTTCTATGGAGAGAAGGAGTGTAACATCTGATCACTCGACTTCCGAATCACCAGTCAGAAAATTATCCGAAGTCTATAGTCATCAAGGTAAATCAGAATAATAATTAAATAATGAAATTAATAGTGTTTTGATTGCATGTATTGATAAGGTAAAGTAATTGGTCAACAACATAATGGATAATATATTTAAGAACATATATTTAATTCCTCAAGGAATTAGAATTATTTGCAAGATGATTCAAATTAATCTCCTTTAAAAATTCCCTAAAGCTACAGAATAATAAGTGTAAGAGAATATATTTAGTTTTCTATTCAATGTTTGGTTAATACCGTAATTAGTTTTTCCTAAATAATATTCATCATTCAAATTTATTAGAGAGGATCATGAAAATACTGTATAATTAATACATGGAATCATGAAGAAACTTATAAAAAATTAAAAATATAATGAAGATCCTTAATATACTCGATTAAATTAATATATATTTGACCTTTAACCATCATTAAAGGAATATTTGCAAGAAATCTTAAATTTATGTCCAGAATCTGTTTCTAATGTCATGAATAATACTAATAAATAGGATGGAATAGAGTCAACTTGTGTTTGCATAGCTGTTAAGGAAGTGAGAACTTTATGTCAATTACTTTAAGATATGAAATCATTTAAGACTCCATCATAAGAGTTGTAAGATACCATAACACAATTAGTAAAACATGCTAATCGAACAATGGAAATAGACAATAATGAACATTTCTTCAATAAATAGTATGATGCATAAATATATGCATTAATATTGAATTTTAGTATCCCAAATAGTAAAGATCTTTATGAAATACCTGGACTAAAGTAAAATAAAAATGAAGAACAAAGAAATCAATAAAAATTATCCAAAGGAATAAGATAAGTATTGTTGGATGTGTAAGATTTATCAGTTTCACCAGCATGTAGCTAAGAGGATACCAGTTTGAGAAGAGTATTTTCAAATTTCGTAGAAGTAAGATTGCATACTATACAAGAAATACACCTATTTTAGTGAAAAGACAACCGAATTCAGATTGCGATATGTGTTGGAATTGATAAACAATCTACCTCAAGAAACTTTGTCAAATAACCTAAAGAGTGTGTATCAACAATTGTTAAATGAATATCAAAGTAGATAATTGGAAACAAATGAACGAATTCAATCAGTAAAGTATCAATTGTTGAGTGCTAAATTTAATATAAGAAAGAATTATGAAGTAATGAAGGAATCACTTGATTAATTGAGTTAAGAGAAGAGATAGAAATAATTGTATGATTTTATTGAGAAAACCCCACTTAATTTCTGCGTTACTTCTCCTAAAACTAGAGAAGGGTTATTTTCAATTAAAGCCATGAAGTTAAGAAATAACCAAACACTTGATGAAAATTAAATATGGGTAGAAGAATAAAAGGATTGCATACATAATGCTATAAATTTAGAGTTTATCAAACAAATAGTTGGTGGAGCAAGTCCAAATGAGTAGAAAAAGAATTCAGAATTTTCAAATTCTCATTGTTCTGATATTAAACAATTTATTGAAAACTTTTCTGCATTACAGGAAGTTAAAGATGCAGTTATTACAGGAGAAGATAAAGCTGGTGTCAGATATGCTTATTTTGAATTCATTAAGGCATTGGCTGATTATCTTAAATAATAAGATAACATGAAGATGGATGAAGTTTAAATCATGGATATGTTAGAAAAGTATGTATCTAAAAGAGTTTATGATAAGTATTACAATAATATATTATTAGAGTGTATCCAAAAGAAAGAACATACAAAGATGCAGGGTTATATTTTAGGATAAAATCATTAGATTGGCTAAATTATAGTCATTTAGATATTAATAAATAAAATAGAGTTGATGAAATGTGGGATCTTGCAGCAGAAGGTATTATTATTTAGTTATTATAGCCCTTCTCAATATGGATAATAGTAAAACAGCAGTTGGTAAATTGGAGACACTAATTTAATAATCTAAGATCATGAATGATGTTCTTCGTTTAACATCACTTAAAGATGAAGCTTCCTCTGCTGATACAGTTTTACCAATTCAAATCTATATATTAATTAAGGCTGCTCCTTAGAGACTACATAGCAATCTAAACTTTGTTTAATTGTTTTTAGATTAAAATAAAACAGTAGGTCAATAAGGATATTGTTTAACATAACTTTAATTGGCAATATAATGGTTAGAAGAATTGGATGCAAAAATGTTGAAAATGGATTAATTAAAATTTTAAGAGTAATATAATTTATAATTTTAGAACTATTGCAAAAGCAGAAATCAAGTATGGAATCCATTACTTGAAAAGAAGAAATCGGTCAGAAAGGATTTCAATGCCATTGCATAAGATTTAGGCACTTAATATTTGAATATAAAATATATTATGTGATTTGACTTTCAGTCTTGTTCTGACAATTATATTAAGTATCCTTGCTCCCACTTTCCTTTGACTACTTGACCTTCTACAGTGGTGAATTCACCTTCACCATGCACCATCCCATCCTCAAACTCCCCGAAGTATTGCTCTTGGTTGGTGAGGATTAGAGTGCCTTATCCATGCATTTTACCCTGCAAGAAATTACCTAAATTAATATATATAATACCTTCATATGATGCCCAACCATTTCCGATGGTTGTCATATTATTCCAATCAATTGGCTCAGTAAGTTCTTCTGTTTAAAGATTGGTCAATCTTCCTTGCCCATCGTAGAGATTGTCCTTCCAATATCCGGCATACACTTGTTTACCCTCAGCATCTGTCAAAATTCCGAATCCACTTCTTGTTTATGGAGGTAAACCTTATCCTCTATAAATGTATCCATCCTCGTATTGGAGCGCCAATTCTAGATAGTGGTTCTCTTTACCCTACAAATTCTCATCCTCTTCCTGTTATGGTTCTGGGTTTTGGTGAGTGTCTCTGCCCTTACTACCTGAATCTTCCATTTGATATTTCTTAATGATCTCTTCTGTACTTTTAAGAGCATTCTAGTATCTCTGATCCAAATCTTCGGCTGGTTTTTGTGGTGCGGGTTATGGTTTCTATTAGGCTGGGGCTGGTTGTTATGCTTACGGTTTGACTGGCTACTTGGGTGTATCTATGTAAAAGATGCTTCTTACACTTATTTGGCTGTTATGGTTTTGGTTGTGGTGGAGCCTACTGCTGAGCACCCCTAATTCTCTCCTAAACCTGTTCATAAGTGAGATACTATCTCTATGGTGATTGCAATTATGGTTGTGGAGAGCGTGGCACTTGTTGTGATTGCATAAGCATATTTCTTGGAGGGGATTAAGCGGCTTTCAAACGATCTGGGGATTGGAAGCTTCTTTAAGGAGAAGCCATGATTTGGCTCATCATAGGCTATGGAGTATAGGCAGTTGGTGGAATGATGGAGGACGCATAAGGTGTGTATGGTGTGTAGGGGAACGTTTGAGGGAATTGTTGTGGAAGGCGCATTCCTGGATAACCATACTATGGTTAATAGACTGGGGGTCTCCATTGAGGTACTGGAGGTCGTACACCATAGGGCATAGCAGGCCTGTATCCTTAGTATTGTTAGTAAGGATAGATGGGCTATTGGTAATACATTTATATTTAAATTTATTTAATGTAGAAGAGACCAATGCGTGAGCGTTCTTCATCTGCGGAATATGATGATATATTTGAATAAAGTGGTAAAGCCAAGTAACAGAATTAAGAAAAAGGTAAAACTTACACAGTCGAAGATGGATAATTCTTATTTGATGTATAAATCCAACTAACTAGCTCACTTCAAATAAGCGTGTTTGTATTTCGTAATTCAAAGGTAGAGTGATGGTAAGTGTAAGGGAGTACTACAACAAAGATGGGTAGATGTTACCTACTAAAAAGGGTGTCACTTTATAATTGGATAATTGGGAGAAGTTCAAATAATTTATCCCTGATATTGATGAGTGCATAAATAAATTAAAAAAATGAATTACGTTCCCCGTAGTCCACAAGTCCCGATCTACTTGTAGATCAAGCAATTTGTGCAAGGCTTAGCGCAGAAACGTAATCAGAAAGTCGTGTTGAGTGAAGTGTAATCGCTCATCAATCAGCTGGGTGTGCCTGGCGAACAGTACTTCTTGTTGCAGATCCTTGAATCTCTAGAGCTGCAGAAGGAGAAGTAGTCCCTTTCTCATAAAGGGTAATTCTTGTAGCAGTGGCTGCAACAGGCTTCAGCTAAATCACATTTCGTTGATTACTTTAGCAGTGTAGTTGAGTCAGTGTGCCCACAGTCACAGTCCATAACAGAGTATACCAATGAGTTGTGTAATGCAATCAAAGTAACTCCAATGGTATAGATGGTCATGTGGTTGGCTATTACATTTTCATCCAATGTATTGGTGGCCAAAGAGGGAGCAAAGATGCTTAAAAAGAAATTATAGGAGCCCTTTTAGTCCAAGAATAACGTACAAGTGCCCCAATACCTGGTCCATACACTCTTATTCTAATTACGGAACCTCCCTGAATTAATGGTATTGAACATTTAAATATAAGGATCTTGAGTAAGAAATTAAGAATTTTAATGAATATGTACTAAATATACGGCAACCAGATTTGAAATGCCTATATGATGATACTAAGAAGTACATGAAATTAGAGCCTACAACAGTTGAAATACCTAGACTAAGTGATTGCATAAAACCAATAGACATACTTAAAGATTTAGGACCATCACTCTAAAATTTAACTGGATTGTTCACTGAATATAGTGATAGTGATATTATGGATTGTTTGTTATATTTAGCTAATGCCCAATTTGATGAAGTACCAAAGGAGGTTCAGTAGCTTTATAAAGTGACATAGACTAATTTTGATTGGGAACAATTATTGGGAGATTCTCAACAAAAATAATAGGAGGATGACTTTATTAAATTTTTTAATGGAGACAATCGCAGATCTTGGGCATAAGTATTTGATAAATTGGATAGACCAAATTTGGAACTATCTTTGTAAGGGTACAATAACTTGATGCAGTACCTTGCACGTATTAAAAAACAATAACCATCATTCCAATTGCCACATCGCCTTCTAGTAGATAAATGGCACAATAAGAAATCTTAAATAGTGTTCCTTACACATATGTTGAAAGTAGGCAAACCTGATCAAATATTTTGGAATGAACTATAGCCCAAGAAACCAGTCTCCATGGATCACTTGAATAATTTTAAACCAGCAGGAGGTTTGCAATATTGGGCCAATTTGGAATTTGTGTAGATGTTAGTTGAATTATCAGATTATGGATATATTTCTGAAATAAGAGAATTCTTTGAGCAACCAATTCGTACAAATCCTGACTTGGTGATATTGGCTTTATTTTAAATTTAGCCTTTATCTGGAGGAGCTCTAATCGATGAACTATTCACATTATTGTTCCCAAATTATGTGTCATCTCATGCAAACTCTTCACCAGTGTTAGAATAAATGTGGAAACACAATTAAAATCTGTTCATAACTGGAATTAGTGAATTGTATAGAAAAGAATTGGGAAAGAAAGAGAATTCATGTTTGAATTTGTCAAGAGTTTTAGACATAGTCTAACAGCTATTCCTTAATTCCTAGTAAAATAACAATACATCCTTGTTATCAATGGCCAAGTTTGAAGATTATCATTTCTCTGTGCCTCTTGGAATATTAGCAGGAAAGAGAGAATATTTGAATTTCGATATATGGTTATAAGAACGTATCAAAACTTAGGGTGTGAATTTTGTAAATATTTTACTTTAGTATGTTGAAGAGAATGTGATTTAATAAATGAAGGAAATGCAATAAAAATAGGGATTACCAAGTGGATAGTTAGGTTAATTGCAACTCTCATAATTGGATCAGATATTGGATAAAGGATAATTAAAGTTAGAAATGGTAACTATCATCTTTGAATAACTGATGAGTTAGGGAGACAAGTTAGGAAATAAAATTAAATAATAAACCCTCCAATATTACAAAGAACTTGTTTAAGTTTTCCCACAATTAGCAGGCACGCCTAATCAGAAGGCTAATCAAGAAGTAGAAAGCAAGACTGATAGTTATTTTGATAGGTATTACAGTGAAGAAATAACTTTGGAAAATTTTCTTAGTCTTATGTAATAGTGGAAGTCTTCTGGAAGCATCCAAGAGAAAGAGGTTTATGCATGCATTGTTACAAATTTATATAATGAATATCAATTCCATATGAAATATCCTAGAAAAGAATTAGAGTTAACAGGATAGTTGTTTGGTGGAGTGTTAGAGAGAGGACTTGTTGATGGAGGTAGTATGAGAATTGGATTACAAATAATATTAGTGTCTCTTAAACATTCAAATTAGAGATATGATTTTGCAGTTAAGGCATTAGATGTAATGAAATAAAAAATACATGAATGGCCATAATTTGCTGAATAGGTTATGGCTTGTGAATAACTTTCTCTTAAAAATCCAGATTTATTGGCTGAAATTATAAGAATATGTGAGAAACATGGAATTAAGTCACCAATTTAATAATAAGTACCTAAATAAGAAGAAATAATAGTTCCTGTTAAGAAAGTAGAACAACCTCTAATCGTTTAATAGCCAGTATAATAAATACAACAATAACCAGTTTAATAAGTTTAATAAATATAAGTTTAATAAGTATAACAAGTATAATAAGTTTAACCAATAATATAACCATAATTACCACCTTAACATGCTTTATCAGTCACTCCTCCACCTACTCATAGTAAAACATAATCTGTACCAGTTCAACATACACCATAACCTCAAAAATAAAGAAAAGATGAATGCATAAATTTGACATTTAAAATGGTATTATCAGTTGAATATGAGGAATTTGTTAAACATCTTGGAGATACAGATATGAGGGAATACTTTACATTTGTCCTCAATAATTTATCCTAAAATAATGTGGAATAGAAAGCTGCTGAAATAAGATAACGATTAGATGCAGATTAAGATTCCTTATTCTATTTTATTAAGACAATGGCTTATATGAGAGCACCAATGACTTCATAATAATAATCTCCTAATATCATGTATTTGTTATTAGCCACTCTAAACAAGCCTAGACTCTTCACAGATGTAGCAAAAGAGGTCAGTATTGGTTTGACTAGATTACTTACATTCACTAAATCCAATCCTTCTCCAGAAGATAGAAACACTCTTAAAAATATGGGTAGTTTTCTTGGATAAGTCACTATTTATCGTGATAAACCATTTCTATTTAAATACTTTAATTACAAAAAATTACTTAAATAGAATCATCATACAATTTACCCACTTTGTAAAATACTCGAATGGTCCAAGTCTAGTTTGATATTCAGTCGTTTTAATAAATGGATGGCTTGCATACTTAAGGAACTCAATACAGTAAAAGATGAATTACCTACAATGGCCAAATATGAAATCATAAATCTACTCAAATCGTTCGAATATTAACCACCTCCCACTCCAACCCCTAAACCTGTACCAGTTCCAATTCCAGTTGCTACTCCATAACCAACCCCTGATGATTAATTGAGTAAATTGAACATAAAGAACTTGCCATAATATGTTACGACAGATCCTAAGAACCTTAATGACATTATTACACAATAAGAATGTCGTACACTCGTTGCAACAGCTTTGGATCATGCAATTGCTGATATCATACCTCCTGTGATTAGTAGGAGTGTGACTATTGCACTCATCACAACTAGAGAATTAGTATTTAAGGATTTTGCACTTGAACCAAATGAAAAAGCTATGCTTAGAGGCATGCATATGATATCTTCTCACCTTTCTGGCAGTTTAGCAATGGTGACTTGCAGAGAACCACTTAAGGTTCGTATCACTCATTACTTAAAAGAAGGAGTTGATAGCCTTGAAGTTGATGCTAAAACAAAGGAACTCTTTGTTTAGACTGCAGCCACAGAAAACCTGGATTTAGGATGTGCTTTAATCAAAAAAGCAGTGATAGAGCGTGCACTTGAAGATGTCAATTAAGATTAATCTATTCTTGAATAATTGGAAAAGAGATAACGTTACAAAGAGAAGGGACTTCCGTATAGAGATGAATAAGCTTAACTTATGTTATAATTCCTACCAGAACAATTACAACCTCGTCCAACTGGTCTAACTGAAGAAGAACTTAAAATTTATGAGGAATTTGGAACCAAAAAGAAAGTAGTACCCAAATTAAGTTAAGTGTAGAAGGTTTAACATTTATGTTAATTCCTACAAGACCCATAGACAAATGAAGATAAGATAGCGTAATTAGTAGAAGATCTGAATAATTCAGAATAAAGTGCTAATGAACAATTCCTCAAAGAATTGGCTGATAAATTCCTTTAGGTTATTCTTCTTAACAATATGACTCAAGAAAAGATTTCATGTTGTTTGTCTTAAATTCAAATTCTTATTCGTAAGATTACTGAAAGAACAGAGCAAAAATGGAGTGATATTTTACATGTCTTCATCTAACACAATCTTGATTTACTTGATAATAGTCCATTATGGTGGTAAGCTTTCCCAATAATGCTCAATAAGAAATTAATGATTATTCCTGATGTTGAGAGAGTGTTTTTGGTGATTTTATCAAAAGAATCTTAAATTAATCTAAATGGAATAATTAATGTACTCAGATAAGTGATTTTGGTGGAAGATTCTAATCAAAATGTATAGCCTTATAGGAATATTATTAAAGAAATTAGTAAAAAGAAGGACTTTAATCCATAAGTCACCAAATTCTTATAGGATTTGTCTACCTTCTTACATAGTTCATCATAAGCCAATTAAACTAAGGTATTGCAAAAGAAACTGAATTTAATCAAGAATTTTTACAGTAAAATAGACGAAGATTACTTGGCAAAAGTGTTCAATAAATTAATTTAATGGTATCAATTGTAGACTACAGAAGAATTTAATCGTTTCTTTAAGTATGATGCTGAATACTTCTTTGGTGAGGAATGTTTGAGTAAGTTCTGTGCTTATGCAATTGAATTAAGTATGAGTGATACATCAAAAGAAATGTTAGATCATTCTCAAATAGAATAATTTGCCAAAATGTTAGCAATGTTTGCTATAGGAGTAGATTCAAAACATAAATTCTTTGAAAAATTGTTTGATGGATGTGTAATGGTACTTACTAAAGCACATGAATCCAGTAAAACGAGATTCAATCAGAGATAACTCTTTAAATTATTTTACAATCTATTATTTGATCTCTAAAACTTGGAAGGAGATAATTTAAGTGTGTTTCACAATAAATTTGCTGATTTTCTTGAACGAATAGAACCAAATGTTTATCCTGGATTTTCATTTGCTTGGCTTGAATTAGTGTGCAATCGTTACTTCCTTAGAATAATTTCTACAAATGAAGCAGCCTATGCTCGACTTATTGTAAAACTACTTGAATTTGTTCGAGAAACAGTTACTGAGGAAACATTATAATATGTTCATGTATAGGAGTATTTGAAAGGTGTTACTCGTTTATTTATGTTATTATTGACTGATTATGGTAAATTTGGTAGCAAGTATGCATTTAACTTTGCTGATGAAGTACCATTTAATCATGTTCAATTATTAAATATGAGTTTGGCAGCTTTCCCTAATGCGCATATTGATGATCCTCAATCATGTACTAGTATATATGAAATACCAGACTCAAAGGAATTCGGGATTATTGCACATTCAAGTTTAGAAGAATAAAACTTTGGTAAATTGAGAGATGAAATATTGTAGATGTATTGTTTATCAGATGAAGAATTGAAAGTAAAGGTTGGCAAGATGTTTGAATATGATTAGAAAGGTAAGTTGCCATTACACATTTCAGGATTCTTTGTTGTATTACCTAGATTAGAAATGTATACTCGTTAACAACATTATTAATTGTTAACTCGTGTCATTAAATAGGCAACATTCGCACTTAGAAACACTCTTATGAATGTAATTCTAAATCAAATTCGTTATCCAGAGAAAGCAACTGAATTCTACATCAATTATATTTTATCTCAATTTATTAGTGGTGATAATTAGTAGATATAAGAGTAATTTACTACGTAATATATAATACTATAATAGATTGATCACTAAAAGATTTTTGGTAGAAAATCCAAAGACATGGGGAATGTTATTCTTACATGAAGATTTAAAGAGATCAAATAGTGCCAATAATCAGTACAAGATGTACTAAATATAGAGATAAGCATGATTGAATTTATGCATAAAATATGTCCATTCATCATTTTTATTGTAAGATATTGAAGAAGTACTCAACTTCCAGGATCCCATCCTCAGGTAAGTCTGTGCAATGGATGGCATTCTTCACTCTATCAATTCCAAATTTAGCTCTTAAAGTATTTGGTCTTAATGTTCTTGCAATTTCTGGATCATGTGGTCCACATAAATCTCTAAATGATTTAACCTTAAATAATTTGCACATTTTACTGCATTTTCTTGTCTAATTTCCATTGCTATACATGGCCCTGATGTAAGATGTTCAGCCATTGCTTAAAATTCTGGTAGAACTCCCTACAATTTATGATTTAATCACCTTATAAACTTCAAAGAATTCTTCACTAGTTGCACGATCCAAATAAAACATTTATAATGCTGAAATTTCGAATCCTTCACTTAAAATGAGATCAATAATATATCCAGCTTTTCCTTCTAATACTATATGTGGTTTAATGATAGCACATGTGCAATTATTAAATACGGCTGTTGTTTTCAGACTAGATTTATCTGAAAAAAAGAAATCTAATTCTCTTGAAGCAGAACCAGCTAAAATTAGAGCTTATTAATACGTGCATCACTGCCATGACAAGCATTTCTAACACCTTCTGTTCCATACAATGCTCTCATAGAATTTGGTGCTTCAACTCTTGCTACTTAACACTTAGTAGGACCAATAAGATCTCTCCATTTCTTTACACTATTATCCGCTATTAACTCTATTCCCACAATGAAGTCACTGCAAATAAATTAAGTAAGTTCTTCAAAGAATGGCTTACCCTTATGTTCTGCATAGAATTACTAAGCATCATTGATAGACATTCTTGTCATTTTCAAATTTCCAATTACGAAACCGTTCCTCTCAACAGCAGTTATAATCTTGCCAATATGTGTATATGCATCTGGCTTTATCATACCAAAAGTCCTAATCATTGGTATATACACTTACTTTCCCCTCTGTACCTCGAATTTAGAGCGAGTGAAGACATCTGCATAATCGACTATCTTCAATTATCGTGAGTATACAGTCACAATTGATCCAACATACAAGTCCTTTAATTATACTTATGGATATTCACATCTTTTTAGGAAGATTCTCTTATTTTTTAAATCGAACTATATTATAGATAAAAAATACCATTTCAATTGTTTTATCTGCCATAAAGTAAATTAGATTGTAGCTTCTTATGAGTGAAGCACTAGTATCAAACCATTCCACTATAAATACATATCTCTCGTCGTTCACTGCCATCTGTTAATTATATTAATTCACAAAAATATATTCAATAACCTGACTTCGATTTCCAGTACTCAACTTCTAATTTTAATTGTTTCTTTTCACATTCTGCTTCTTCTAACCGTTTCTGATACTCTCTTAAAAGTCTTTTTGTTCTTTAAACTACACCTGCTAAGTTGTCCTCTTATCTTTATTCAGTCACTGTAGTAGTTTGATATTACAAACCACTTGTCGAATGTGGTAATAGCTAACATGACGAATTTATTGAGTAAATTGCTTTCTTGGCTGGTTCTTCGTCAGAGTCCAATTATTGTTTAGAGTTTTTGAGTCGTATAGACATAAACACCTTCTCCTTTTTATTAACTTTTCGTTGCACTTAATAAGGGGATATGAGTCTTTAATTTTATAACAAAATAGCCCCTAATCTCTTCCTTACATCGTTATCTGATTTGTTCTATTATTAATCCTGCAATACTTGTTTGTGTGATGTTAATGGTTACACTATGCTGCTGTACAAATTCAGTATTTACTAGGATTTGCTCATCTATGTCTTTTTGGCATACATTTATAAATTATGTTATTAAATGTCTGATAAGTTCTTACAATTGAGGAATAACTATTGTTGTCACTACAAATCAAGATAAAAAGGTGAACAACCTCCGTACTCATAAAGAGTTCATACTGAAACACCCCCTACAATTAAATACTAGTCTCCAAGAAAATTAATGAAAACAACTCAAGCATCCTTCTTCGATTAGTTCAAAAAGTTCCCAATCCCTAAACCAACAGCCTATCAGACGTATTTGTAGAGCATACTTCAACATAAGAATATCCTTTAGGCTAAGCAAAACTATCAACCATCATTCACTATGCATAACATTTATGGTCAAAAAATTAATACATTCCGAAAAATCAAGGATACAATATCCAAAAAATCAAATCATCAACAAAATAAAACTGATGGTAAGATACAAAATCACACTCAATTCAATTCACCAAGGAAAATGATAGTGACTTAGAAGGGAAGACTTGATCGTATTCCAAACGAAAGACTGAGTACCTATAACAATGAAAGAGTTAGTATGTGTAACTATGAGAAAATAAATATCGACAATTATGATGACATTGAACCTTGGAATACTTCTGAAATTCAGCAAATGAATTAGTGATTAATAACCTCAAAAAATCTTTTTTTTCTCAATAATTCTATGGTCTAGGTTGTTGATAACATTGTATAATCCTAAAATACTCCTATAAATTACTTAACAAACTATTGATTCTATATTTACTTCTCCATTTATTTTTATATAATCTCTAGGCTTGTTTTTAAAGGTGTTGAATTCCGTGATGGTTATTGCACAAATTTTATTGAAGCAGAATGCTGAGGAGTTATATGTCTTTCTTTTGTTTACGTTAATTTATTTTTTTCAGGCTTCCATTCAGGGGGTTTCAAGTTCTTTTGAGAAACTTATTAACTATGAACTTAATTTGCGAATTAGCAATTAGTTTTATCTTTAAGTCCTTATGATAAGATTGGTTAATTTGAAAAATTAAATGATGCACTTCTATTCCTCTTAGCTATTTCTTTAAATTGTTTTTCTTGCTTAATTTCTTCTTTTGGAACTTCAATTTTTGATGCTGCATAATTATTTTCTTTGATTCCCAGCCTACTTAAGTCTAGTTTTGGAATGATAGGATCTTTAATTAGACTATTTTCGTGTGGCATTCTTGATTGAAGATAGTTTAATCTTTGATTTATATCTTGCAATGCATTCTTGATCTGTTCGCAATTGAGATCTGGGCTTTTATTACTATGAAAATTTACACTTAACGAATGAACATTTAATTTTTAATATTACAGAACACTCAAAAAAATAACACAAATAAAATAAATGATCTTTAGAAATTTATAAAGTCCATTACTAAAGAAAACTCTTACAAGCCAGGTACCCTGTTTTGGAGTGTTGAATCATGAAAAGTTTCAGAAGAAGGTAGAGGGAAAGGGAAAAGTAAGCAAATTTCTCTGGGAATTTTGGGAAATCTTTTATTATGTAAAGCATACCTCTATTTTAGGGCACAAAAGATCAATGTTATGATGCCAAGGAGATGTGCAAATATATGGTGTCGCAAAAGAAAACAGCCTTCATGTTATCTGAAATCACTCGAATAAGAAAAGATTTGATTAAGTTCATACCATTTTCTTTCTTTCTCGTGGTCCCTGGGGCTGAATTGTTACTACCTCCATACTTGTATTTGTTCCCTAATGCATTTCCAACAACCTACTTATTTGATGATCAACTTCATAAACGATACATCACAAGGGATAGAAAATAAATGAATTCCCACAGATTCTTAGTCTAACTCATGAAGTAGCGCATCCCTTCAATTGAAAACATTAGAAACAACTAAGATTACAATGCGAAGGGTTTACAGGAGTTAGTATTGAAACATTCTCATCTTTTTATGACAAAATTGGATTATAGAGAGTTTAATTCCGAACAATTGGTGCACGTATTATTAATCTATAAATAGATTTGCAAATTTTTGGGTATGGAGTTCTTCAGAGGAACATATACAGCAATGAAACTGACAAAACTATTTGTCAACTTGCCAGTTCACTTTACTAATCTCTTTTATTGGGTGACAAGAAATCAAAATAGAAAGCCACTCAACAGTGTTCTTAAAAACTGGAATTCTCTTCTTCCCTTTCCTTTGGAGGATTTAAAAAAATAATTGTTACTTTGGTAGATTAGATCACATCTCAAAAAAGTAATATTCCCCATAATGTAGCTTGCTAAATAAGACACAGCATTTAGGATTAATGGATTTGGAGACAAATAATTTGAAAGTATCAGGTAGTTTGCTAGAGAAAGAGGTATTCCAGCATTGGTTGTACAAAAGGAAGCTCCAGAGGAAGATGTAGAATAGTATTTATTTCTTTCATTGAAGTGCGAAACGTTCATTTAAAAGGGATTGGATTGATTTTTGTCACAAGGAACAAGTATTTGAGAACCTCAAATTGTGGTATGCTGTGCTTTACTACGAGAGATATCATACTCGGATAGTTGAAGAATATGAAGATAGGGTTAGAAAATATTTACTACATTGATTAGTTCAATTTACAATTATAATATTTAAAAAAAAATAAAATGTCTCGAAAAAGTATTATACATACATGGGCTATGTCAGATGCAGAAAGAATAAGATTACAAAAACTCATATATGCTTTAGAAGCTGAACCTAAAATATATGAAACTCTTACAGACAATGAGGTGTTAGGAATTATTTGTATCATTCTTAATAAGTCATCCTATCATCGATCTTTTGCAGAAATGGATATTTTAAAAAAAGCCACTAGACACAATGTTTATTTTCAAAATATGATCAATCAGCCATAAGGGGAGTTATTGTGGGAAAGATGCTTGAGAAAAATGTCTTATAACTATTTAGCTATGGGATTTAATCTCTTTAGAGAAGGTGATGTTGGAACTACATTTTATATCATTTTGTAGGGAAAGGTATCTATACACAAAAAATACTAAATAAATAAATCACAATTTGAAGAAAGAGAACTTGTATAACTCCATGATGGGCATTCGTTTGGAGAATTAGCTCTGGAAAATGATGCCCCAAGATCAGCATCTGTTAAGGCTATTGTTCCAACTCATTTAGCAGTACTTGAAAAAGAAGATTATATGGTCATTAAAAAGACTTTGGTATTGTATGAATCTATAATAGTAAAATCAATAAAAGTAAATGTATTTCGAAGAATTTGCTAAACTATCCATATTTACAGATTGGAAATTCGTGAACATAAAAGGATTATTCGATAATGTTAAGTTTCATTAATACGGGTTAAATTATTATGTGTATAAAGAAGGTGAACCATCCAATTATGTTTACTTTATTTAATCAGGGGAATTTAAAGTAATTAAGTGATTAAACTAGGTCACCAAAGCCTTACAAATAATAAGATAGGACAAATAAAATAAATTTATGTCCCAAGATGTTGATGATATAGTACTTTTGTAATAGCTTAGTGCGTTTTATAAAAAATAGTAAAACAATAGTGAAAAGATAGAGGAATTATTTTAGAAAAAAAAGTATGGAAATCTCATACAAACTGATAAAAAGCTAACAATAACATTGAAATATGTTGGGGTTGGTGAAATGTTTGGAGAATTAGAGGTCTTGAAAAACCCTGAACTATCTCGATAGATGAGTGTTCTAACAACATAGGAAGCAAATAAAACATATTAAATTCATAAAAAGGATTTTCTTAGAGTTCTTTATTATGATCAATAGCTAAATTAAACTTTAATCACATTAAATGATCATAAATTAAGATAAATTCTAATATAAATCAGAGGGTATTAAAAAAACTTTCTCGATTAATAAGATAAATAATTAATTCTAGAAAGAACTTAAAACAAAAATTTTCTTTAATTGGAAGAGAAAAACACTGATGATTAATAATAAAAAAATAAATTTAAAACAGTTAGTTCAAATAAGAATGTAAATCCAAGGAGAATTGCTGTAGATAACAAAGCAAAAGAAATATCTCTGACTTTAGAGGAACCAGAAATTTAAACTGCAAGAAGTCCTCATACATATGTACATAAGCACACTTTATCTTAACTCAAGCTACCTACAGATCGGACAAATACATCAATTACACATTTAAAAGTAAGATCCTAAAATGTAAGTCCTGATACTTCAATAATGAAATAATTCTAGTAGTAAACCTTTAAATATAAACATACATCTCCATTTAGTTCAACATCAAGAATTTCAATTCCAGAGCATGGTTTTTTCAAAAAGGATTTACAACTTAAGAAATTTTAGAATAGTTAAATATATTTTAATAATAGTTTACCATTTGTAATGTAGAATAGATACATAAGAGTTAAGAGTAATATAAACAAATTAAAATTCATATTTGAGTATAGCTTTTTTCCTTTATATACAAATAAATTATTATGGTTATTTTTATAAAATTACTCACTATGACTATTTCGATTTAGTTTATTTTCTTTATTATTGAAAGTACACTAAGGTTTACTATTCTATCAATTCCCATTCATTAATATCAACATCTTAGAGAAGTGGCAAAATAGTCTAACATAAGAATTGGGTGTACTTATTAAAATAGCTCAAGTGATTAGAGAAGTTGAGCTTTCATAATCTTTTTGGATTCCTCGCTTGGTTTGACCCAAACAACTTTTTCAATTCCACCATAGTTCATTACTAATTTATCATAATTTTACTTTCTGTCTAAAATTATGCAAATTGATCGGCCTACTATAAATCTGAATATTTTTAGACTATAAGTTTCATGAAATCTTGAAACGCTTAATTATAAACAGATGATTCAGAGAAAGATATTTTTATTTACATTTCATCCCCTTCATTCAATTGCATCAATATGGAACTATTAAAATCTAACTGCTCCCTGAATATAGGTGCATATTTTTCAGTTTATAAATGCTCATCAAGATTTTCTTCTTCCAGTATTACAATATGTTGATTATCATCCTCAGATTCAATGCTTAAAAATTTATCATTAAGCAATTCTGTAGCAGTTGGTCTTTTTTCTTAATCTTCGAGACATTTCAAAATAAACTCCTTTAAATCTTAATTTTGAATTAATTCCAATGTTTTTGGCTTAACCCTATTAATAACCTAATGATCACAAATAAAATTTACTTTTTAATAAATTTAATTTGGAGCTGCGCATTCTTCATAAGGTCTTCTTTAAGTTGCCATTTCTAGACATGTCATACCAAAAGCATAGATATCAACAGGTGGCCCATATTTTTCTTCATAAATTTCAGGTGCCATGAATTCAGGTGTTCCTAAAACAGACTATGTATAGTCAGATTATTTTAATTTAATGGCTAATCCGAAATCTCCAATTCGAACTTGATTGTTATGTGTATTAATGAAAATGTTATCACATTTAATATCTCTATGTATGACTGGATATGGAACTATACTATGCAGATACTCCAATCCTTTCAAAATTTCTCTACACCAATGTTTTAGGATCTTTAGTCTTGGCCTTTATATTTTTCTCAAATGCCTATTTTGATTCATTGAGTTTACTTTTTAAGTGATCCACCATGTACGATTTCAGTTATAAAAATTACTTCACTCTTATTCTTACTTACCCATGCATTAATAAAACTTATGATGTTTGGATGTTTGATGTTATTTAGGATACTGAGCTCCTCTGATATTCGCTTCCTCTCCTCCTCTAACTGTATTAACATTGTTACATTAGGGCAATTGATCTAAGTGAATAACATTCCATGCAATTTCGCATCCGGATTCCTCATCGTATCCTCTATAAACAGTCTTATATGTCCCTTTCCCGATTTGTTCATTAAACTACCTTTTAGGGGACTTATTTTAATACTCTAATGAATCTTCCTTTAGGACTTTTTTCGACTATTTGGTCCGGTTCAGATTGCATTATAATAAAAAATTATATTATCACCAAATTCTGCATACACATTACATAAAATTAATTAAAAATAATTTAATAAAAAAGCCCCCTGACGGGGTCGAACCGTCGATCTTCTCCTTACTAGGGAGATGCCTTAACCACTTGGCCAAGAGGGCAACCTATTTGTATACCATCCGTAATTCTATTTATTCTAACTACATAATACTATCTTTAAGGAATAAAATTATTTAATTTATAAGAATAACATATTATATTCATAATAACATAGCAGTTCTTTACCCACGATATGCTTCTTTTTCTACACTCTTAAAGTTTTCAACCATTTCTTTATATTATTACACCATTTTTTCATGAGCCTTAAATAATTCAGCCTTTTCCAAAAATCGATCTAAATAAAATGAAACATTACAATCATTATTTACAAATTCTTTGAAGCTAAGACAAGGTTCTTCTTTCATTAAATGCTCACGCAGTTTATTAATCTTCACTAAAGGTTTGCCGATTAACCTCTCCTTTTCTGAGGGCTAAAGAGCATTAATCTCTTCTTTCAAAAATTTATATTTTTCCTGAATCTTTTATAATAGCACATCTGGCATCTCATTTTAATTTTTTGGAATTAAGTGATTAAAGATGTATTTATCTGGATAATATGTTTGTATATTCTCCCTTAGAGTTGTATATAAATTAGCTTGCTCATATTGAAGCTTTTCTTTAAATTCGAGTTATGTCCATGCCCTCTCAAAAGTACTTAAAAATTATTCATTGATATGCTCTTTTTTGAATAAAATGGTGGTAAAAGCTTATCTCAAAATATGTAATTGATAGCTTGTGGAGGTAAACTGCATTATGTATGAAATAGCTTATTTCAGTCGTCTTGGTAATTCATTAACCAGATAAAAATTACCAGGTATTGTTTTCAACTGATCCTCCTCTGTATTTGATATACCACTTTGTTATTAAGTATAAAAAACTTCTCTATTCCCATCACTATTATTAAATTCTTATTGATTTTATTATTGTTGATATTGTTATTATTGAGGGGCAGAAAACTATCCTGAACCATTATTCGAATTTTCAGGTCTAGTTCTTAAAAATACTATGTCTTCTTTCAATCTCTTAACTAAATCCATCACTTCTGATATTTTAGGATTTGCAAATTCGATGGTATTCACAAGTTCAGCCATTTTCGTAATAGAATTACAATATTCTATAAGATAAATATATTTATATTATTTTTTCTATTATTAAAACCATTTATTTTTATTACAAGATAAACACTGTTCTCTAAATCTTTAAGAGCCTTCACTGATTTATTGTAATTTGAAATCATTTGTGATTTATTGCAAATCAATCTTTCGAAGTTATTTTTGACATATTTTCACATCATTCTAATAGCAAAATGGTTTTATTGATTCATATTTCATATAATATTTTGTTATTGAATTGATCGATGGATTGTTGATGATTTCACAATCTTTTTCATGTATTCAAATTGAATTTAAATTAGATCAAGCCATTTATTCAATATTTAAGCACCAAAATCCGGATTTTTCAGAGTTTATTTGATTTAAAATTCATTCCTAACATGTTGGAATTAAGAAAAACTAATGAATTTTTCAATAGAAAATTAATAATATAAACTAGTCTACATTTTAATTAATAATCATAA
>JMSD01000029.1:233068-335889 GCA_000715435.1 Paramecium caudatum
TCAATCTTTCGAAGATATTTTCACATGTATGATTCATATTTCATATAAAATTTTGTTATTTAATTCATCAATGGATTGTTGATGATAACACAATCTATTTCATGTATTGAATTAAAATTAAATCATGCAATTTATTGAATATTTAAGCTCCAACATCCGGAATTATCACAGCTTTTTTGATTTCAAATTCATTCCTAATAAGTTGGAATTTTAAAAAAAATGAATTTATTAATAGAAAATTAATAATTAAATTAGTGCAAATTTTAATTAATTCTCATATAATTATATTAATGTTCAATTATTTTATAATACAGCATACTTAGTTCCAAGATAAGCATTTTTTTCTACTTCTTTAAAAGTCTTCACTAATTCCTCGTAATTTTAAAGCATATTTTAATAATCTTCTACCAAATCAATCTTTTGAAGATATCTTTCATAAATTTCTACGTCATTCTGAGAGTGAAACCTAACAAAATCTTAATACACCTTAATTGGTTCATATTTCATTAAATATTTTCTTATTTAATTTATCTTTACCAATGGTTTGGTGATAAAAACATCATTTCCTTACAACTATTCAAATTCATTTGAAATTAACTTGTGAGATTCTTTCAATATTTTGAGTTGAACATCTGGATAGTGAATTTAATTCTCACAACTGATGTGATCAAAAATTTATTTTTCTGGATAATATGATTGAATTTTTTCTCTAATTGAAGTGTATCTGTTTGCATCTTGGGATTCACATTCTTCTGTAAACTTGATCTATGACCAAGATTTTTCGAATAAAGCCAAAAAGTTTTAGTCGATTTATTGATTTTCATTTTTCAAGATTAGCATTTATAATACCTTTTATACAATTAATTGTTGATAACTATTCGAAGTGAACTGCTTAATTAATTGAATAGCATCTTCTATTCTTCCTGGAATCACTTTCATTAGCATATTATCATAATTAGGGGCAGTAGGTAAAATGCCTTCTTCTTGTATATCTCCAGACCCATAATTTTCATCCTTTAAGAAGACTTCCTCATTGCCACTTGTGATAACCTGCTTTTGTTGTTATTGCTGTTGTTGCTGTGGATGCACCAAATTTTACGAAGTATTATGATTTTTCTCTTTAATTGAAGATACTTTCAAATATTTTACATCTTCTAATAAACCTTCTATAATTTTGTTAATGTGATCTGGATTTGGATGTGCAAATTCAATTGTTTGATATAAATAGGAATCCATATTAATTAAAATGTAATAATCTGAATATATGAATGACAGTCTTAATGATCAAGTATCAATTCTCAAAGACCTTGAAGTAGACTAAGAAATTGAAAAGATTGAATTAGAGGAAAATGTTGATGATTTACAAAACGTAAGCAATATAACATTTAATTTTGGAAAATGTACATAATTTGAAATGGATTGTCCAGCTAAGGAAATAATAATAGCTATATCAAAATACTTTATGAATGACTTTAGTGATGTTATTTCTAATCTTGGAATCAACTTAGTCATCAAGAATAACAAAATTTTAATTACTACAGAGAAAGATGAAAAGGAATACGAAGAGATTAAGAATGCTATATAAGCTTTCTATTCTTAATTTAAATCGGCTCGATTATACTTTGATTATGATTCTCAAAGAGCAATCCACCCTTCTAACTACATTCTTAAAAAATGTGAAGAATCCTGCTATTATTTGGTAAAAATAAAAAACATAGACAATTAACTTGAATTATATTTAGTTACAAAGGAGAGGAATTTAAAAACAGTATAACTAAACATTATGGAAAAATTCAGAGGGATCAGAATTTTTTTTTAAGATGTAACTAATAGAATGACTCAATTAAGGAAAAATGCAAACTATAAAACTATACTAACTTAGCTCAGAGTAAAATATTATGGTTTAAGAATGGCCTTCGAGATTAACAAATTATTTGATTGTATTGAGTTTTAGGATACAATAAATAAAAATTAGGTATATTGCTCTCAAATTATTGGGTTGAGCCTTCCTTATTATTTGTAGGGAAAGATTGATTTTGCTTAAAAGATTTATAGGTATATAGCAAATATGATTTTGAATCTGCTTATAGTGTTTATTACATTCGATCCAACTGATGGCAATATTAAACAAGCGAGATTACTTGAAAATATTGCCACTAATAAATAAAACAGCTAAAATCAATTTTTGTGTTCTAGTGTGACAGTTGTTGGAAGCAAATTAATAGCTTTTTTGGGGCATCCTACTGATCTTTCATAATTATTTACAGAGTTGGTCAAATCGAAAGATAAATTTTCTAACGATTTCGTGTAATCTTTTTAAGTTGGAATTTTAACTAAAAATTATGATTTTTCCTATGAAATTACTAAGTATATTAATAATTTAAATTAGGGGTTCCTTTTCATAAATTGAAGAAAAACTAAAGAAAAAAAAGATAATCATAACTGAAGAAGACTAGTTCAAATCAATGAAAATTACAGAAAAAAGTACATTTGTGAGTTATTGTAATAAATTTAAGTAATATTAGGTAATTTAATCGACTTTCTATGCAGATCTAAATATTAGTTAACTACAGATGCTACTGAGAAAAAACTGCAGATAGAATATGAGTATATTTAGGCAAAATTAGGAGATAAATCATAGGAAAAAAAATTATTTGATTCTTTAGAGTTTGAATATTCTTAATATGATAACGAGGGTTCATAGAGAAAACAAACTTCAAACTCAAAGAAATAAAATCGTAATGAATAAGAATTTCCTTAAAAAACTTAGAAGTAACCATAATAACAAACCAGACAGTGTCAATAGTAGATAGAAAATGAAAAATAAGAGTTAAATTCTGAGCAACTTAGAGGGTCAGTCAGAAATCAAAATCATCCTCGCTGTCAAAAAAATTAATAATAGGAGTAATAAATTAAGGAAGAGATTACAACAGAGAAGGTATAAAAATAACCGATCGATATTTTATTCGAAAAAAGTGAAAATTCAAATTAGGATAGAAGTGAGGAGGCTGTAGAACAGATAGTGGACAGTTAAAATTCTAATGAAGATTCATAACCTTAAACAGACGAATTTTAGTTGCCATCTTTGGGAAATAGTTCAATAGTCAGAGAAGAGATAGAATAACAAATAGAATTCTAATAACCTATCATATAAAGTATAAATGATACAACTTAAAAAACTATTGTATCATAAGAATATTAAAAATACTTCAAATAATTAATAAAATAGAATTTAGATTAAACAATTTGTTTAGAAAATACAAACGAATAGTTGAAATTCGGATTTATTCCCATCAAAAAAGATCAACTCTTTAAGTTGAAAAAAATACCTGCAAGTTGGCCCATTTTTGAAAATGAATAAGCAGGTCGTGCTTATTGTTTAACAAATAATCAGCATGTTTTGATCTAAGTCAGAATAAATGAACAAGCAGAAATATCCCAAAGTGCCTATGGATAATAAAATCAGGAGGAAAACTATATATTATTGAGGAATGCAAATTAGGTTTATCCTATGAAAAAATTATGATAAAAAATAATATAAAAATTGTTAATGTTCTTGAAAAGATTAGCTTATAATTTTGCCAAAAAACAAATACAGATAGTTGATGCAGAAAAACTAATGTTTGATGAAACAAATAAATGTTTAATATTCAGATAGTTTAATGGTGAAGTAATAAATCAGAATAATTTAGAATTCATTATCATGGGGATTGAGAGGATTAAGTTTTTTTACAGCATTAAATTGCATTTTAGCTTCATAAGAATACGTACAACCAGGTTATTACGTGTTTAACTTTAGTATTTGGAGGATGGAATTGTGCATCTTATACATTATGTACTGTGGTTGGTGTTGCAGGGTTGATATTTTTAAAAATATTTTCAAAAAGAACTATTCATGAACTAAGACTATTAAAAACAGGGGATTTTGTAGAGATTAAATATTTTAATGCATTCTGGACACCTCGAGTGTAGACAGTACATGTTAGCGAATTTGCAAATTTATAAGAATCATACTTCAATTTTCATAGAGTAGATTTAACTAGTGTGGGAAAAGTGTGGCTATATGTGGAAAGAAATGAATTAGCTGGTTAGTTTGAGAAATAAGGGGTTTTGATGTAAATACTATCAGGAGTACCAATAAAATTAGACTCCTCAAGAATTACAAAAAAATAACGTATCTGATGAGTCATTGTTTAAATTAAATGTTATATGATCCATTCTCATTTTGTTGCAATTTAAAGTTATCTAAACTCATACCAAATTTTCCTAAAATTGTGTTTCCTAAATCTTTCAATCCATTTAATGCTTCATTCTTTCTCTTTTCTTATACTTCTGCAACTTTTTGATCTAGATCAATATACTTCTTTAAAATTATTTTATCATTAGGGGACAATTCCTTTAATTTTTTATAGTCTAGAATATTCTAAATTAATACCTTCAAGAGCTTCCTCGAATTTATCAGTTTTCTCATAACACTCTGCTCTATTCAATAATGCTTTAGTAAATTCAGGATTGAATTCCAAAGCTTTTGAACAAAATTCGATTGCATATTCATAATCTTATTGTTTCATTTGACATATGCTTATATTCGAATTTAGAATGCAAAGCATATTTGTATCATCAAGTGTACAATAGTCAATGGCTTCATTATAAATATCTGCAGCTTCTTCATACTTTTACTATGCAAATAATTAGCCAGCCTTATTTTTCAATTCCAAACATTTTTCTTTATTTTTCTCCAATTATTTAATTTCTGCTTCCTATAATTACTCTTCAACATGATATTCATCTTTATTTTCAATTTATGTTTCCACTTCTTTCTATTCCTATTCTTGATTTTCCTAAATTTGTTATTAATCCATTTTAATTATTTATAATTTCTAATGAATTTAGAATGGTTGCAAGATGATAATAATGACTGTAATATATAGATTATAATATTAGCTGGAAATCATTGTGATCATATTGAGGCCTCATTTATTACTTCAAAAAATTAAACTTTAAATGATATTAAGAATCCTTATACAGCAGTGGAATGTTCAGATAACATAGAACGTATTTTTAAAGTAAATTAATATTTTAAGCAAGGCTATTGCAGAAAAGAACCTTGATAAAGTCAAAGAAATCGTTAACTAACATAAACAAAGATGTTAGAATTTTGGAGGTGATCCTGATTTTAAATGGGACATCGTTAATGATTTAAGTAAAAATTGGTCACCTTTGCATTACTCAGTTTTTCATGGTTAAGATAAAATATTTTTATGGTTCCTAAGTGTGGGAGGAGATATCGAATAAATTACATATGATGGTTATTCTTGTTTAATTTTAGCTGTAATGGCTAACCATCCAACTATGGTAAGTTTATTAATAGCATAAAGTAACTTAAATATCAATCATGTTAGCAGGAAAGGCTCTGCTTTACATATAGCAGCTATTTAGAATAACTAACTTATTTTGAAAATGCTCCTCAAACATCCAAATATCAATTTAAACATCTATAATGATGATTAGTTAAGGGCCATAGATGTTGCATAAGGAAAAGCAAAAGAAATAATTTCAGAAGAGTTATAACTCAGAACAGAAACCTAGTAAGCCTTACTTATGTCATCCTTTATCTCTTCAATGAAGAATACATCTGTACCAGCTTTGAATGTAAAAATATAGCCTAATCTTTCAGACATTTATAGCCAATTAACCAAAAAAGCCACCTATATATAAGGGCTATGTGCAAAAACTTCATATTTCTCGATTATACATGTATTTAAGATATATTATTGTTGATCCAGATAATGGTGTGCTAGCCAGATATGAAGACATTTCATAAGTGCCTTTGAATCCTAAAGAAGTCATCCCTCTCAGTGATATAAGTAATTTATAAATCCAGAAATAAACTTGGTTTTCAAAATAAAATTACACATATTTGTTAATTGAGTATGGATAATAAAAACTGTATTTTTCATTTACTTCAGAAACAATCGCAAAAATTTGGTTTGATTTGATAAAATTAGCAGTGGGATACACAAAATATGTGAAGTATAAGCTAGATTAATACAATTTTTCTAAGGAGGAAACGAAATTATATTAAACTGTAATCTAACTCTTAATGGAAAATGCTAATCAACAAATAGAAGTTAGAGATTCGTATCTTCCTTCAGCAGGAGAACTAAAATTTGATTCCCAAAATTTTTAGTCAACTTAATTCAAAGATGAAAAATTTACAAGTTAACCAAATTTCAAATCATTTAAAATATTAGATACTATTGGTAAAGGATCGTTCGGATTTGTTTTTAAAGTAATATCTTTGGAAAATTCGAAAACCTATGCACTTAAATAGTAAAACAAAGAGTAGTTAAAAAGACTTTCTTAATTTGAATATGCAATTAATGAATTAAAGTTAATGTAAAAAATTAATCACCCTTTCATAATCGAGATTTGTTGTGCATTTCAAACAAAGAATAATCTTTACTATCTTATGGAGTATCAAGAAAGAGGTGATTTATCGTTATATATTGGAAAAGGAGCTATTTTATCGGAAAACCACTCTAAATTTTTAATAGCTTAAGTTGTCCTAGCAATAGAATATTTACATAAATTTGATATCGTTTACAGAGACCTAAAACCTTAAAATATTATAGTGGGAAATGATGGTTACTTGAAATTAGTGGATTTAGGTTTGGCCAAATAAATTCAAAATGATCGTTCTGCTTTCTCATTTTGTGGTTCACCAGCATATTTGGCTCCAGAAACCATAACGGGAAATGGGGTTAATAAATCAGTTGATGTATATGGAATAGGATTGCTACTATATGAAATGGTATGTGGATATCCTCCTCATTTTACTTACAATATTGAAGATTTAATCAATCGAATTCAGTACAGTCCAGTGAATTATGATGGGATTAACTCACTTTCCAACTCTGTCAAGAAATTACTAAAATCCATACTTAAAAAGGATAATAGCAAACGTCCTACTATAGCTTAAATTAAAGAACATATATTTTTTGCTGATATAGATTGGCATAAGCTTTACGAAAAAACTATGATACCACCTAAATTACTGATGAGAAATCAACAACCCATAATACATAATGAGTATGAAGTTGATGAAGATTATTGTTGTTAAAAAGGGGAAAACTATGTAGAAGAATGGGATTTCTATTGATTTTCCATTTTATTTATGTTATTTACATTTAAATAGCATCATTATACTTCTTCAAATTGATCTAAATTCGCATTCGAATCTTCAGTAACAAATCCATCACTATTTTGTTTTTCCTCACCACCTCTATCAAAAATGTTTTCAATTTCATCAATCTATGTTTCTAACTTACTTAACATTTTTTGTTTCTTAAATTGTTTTTTGCTTGCAAAATCTCTTTCCTTCTTGAATTCTAATTTCTTTTCTAAACGGACCTTAGCTTATGAAATATATTCTTTATCTTTCCATAATTAAGCTCCTTAAATACATCCCTCTAAAACAACAACAGGTTTCAAGATCAATCTTGGACCAATTTCTACCAATTAATTTTTAACAACTTCTTTTCCTGCCTTTTCATATTGAATTTCAAAATTTCTGATCCAAATATTGTTTGATGTTTCACTCTCTTTCACAAATGAGAATACTCTATCACAACATGGAGCACTTTTAGGATGATGTTTTGGGACATTCATGGCATGAATAAACATTTCTTTTTGTAAAACCAATAATGGATCATCAGTAAAAGTTCCATCAAAAGATAATATTGGTCGACTACCCTTCATGCAGTTACCAGTTAATTTTAAATCTTAACAGTTATGCCCTTCTTAAACAATAATTCATACAATTTTCAACGAAATATTTAATGGAAGGACCATTTGGGAATCTACCAATCCAAATATATAATTCATGTTTTCTGTGGACTTCAAAGAAAATAAAACTTCTGCATGAATGTTACATGCATAATTCCTTAATTTGCTTAGCTGTATCTCCTTTTTCTAATTTGGTCTCTTTTTTGGAATGAGGTAGAAGTTCATGCAAATCCATGAATAGTTACCTAATTCTATCCGATATGTTTTTAGATGTCACTATAAGAGTTCGTTACTTATTAACCCATCTAGTTTCTTTCTAATTTGTGAATACATTATCGGTGTCCATGTATATAAATTTAATTATTTTAGTTTTTCATGAAATATATTTTTTCAATGTATGTATGTAAAAAAATATATCAATTCATTAAGCTGAACCTATCCATCATTTCAATAAACTCATTGTAATCAATCTATGATATTCAACAATTAATACCTCTCCATCTCCATTCTTATCGGCCTCTTTAATCATATCATCCCAATACTTTTCGTTAACAATTTTTTCTTATTCTAATGATTTAATATTATATTTACTTCCTAATACTTATTGTAATTCTTTTTTGTCTATTTTGCCACTTCCATCTAAATCCAACATTTTGAATGCTTGATATAATTTTTCCTCCTTCATGTATAGTTGTTTCTCCATAGTAGCAGCCAAAAATTCTAAATTTAATAAACTCTAATACCAGTATAATTTATCATTCCATTTCCATCAGTGTCAATGCTCTTAATAACATTAGCTAACTCTTTTGTTTAATCATCACTCATTCCAGTTAAACCTTCTCTAATCTCTTCTATTGTCAGTACTCCATCTCCATTCTTATCTAATTGTTTGAACAATCTAATTATATTAATATTTAAATACTTTCCTAAATGGGTAATTTCTTGTTCATTCAATTATGAAGCAATGAAGGTCAAAGCTACTTTTTTGAGCTTGTTGCTACCAACGAAATTTTTTAAAGCTCCATAATTTAATTTTAATTCTTTGTTTGGCTTATTTTTTTCTTTCATCCATTTATGGGATATAACTTATTAAGCTTTATATCTTTTATCAGGAGTAGTAATCATATTTGTAATCAATTCTTTAGCGGACTCACTAACAAATTTGAATTCTGGAATATCAAAAGTGTAAATTCCCTTTTATACAGCTTCTAATATTTCAGGATCTGTGTCACCGTAGAATGGTGGTACTCCTGATAATAGAATATAGAGAATGACACCAGCTGACCAAATATCACATAATTCATCATAATTTCCTTTGAGTACTTCTGGTGAAATATAATATGGTGTTCCTGCTTTTGTCTTCATTGAAACTTTTTGTGCACCTGGTTTGGAGTGACCATCTTCAAATAAAATACTAAGTCCGAAATCGATGACTTTGATGGGTGAATCCTCAGCCTTAGTGAGAAATAAGAAATTTTCTGGCTTTAAGTCTCTGTGGCAAATACCATTTGAGTGGCAGTAATTAAGAGCCTAAGATAACAATTTAGTGTACTTGCATAATTTGTAAAAATATCTCATGAGCTTCAGCCTCACTGAAGAAACCTTTGTCCATGATTCTATCAAACAATTCACCTCCTTCGCAAAGTCTAATTATAAATAATATATACTCCATGACTAGATATACATTTCTTTAATCTTCGAATGTTTCATATAATTTAATGATATTAGGATGATCTAATGCTCTGAGGATATCGATTTCTCGTTTGAATCTTTCTGGATTCTTTACTTTGCTTTTTGGAATCACCTTTACGGCTCTTGATTATTTTGCTCCTTTCAGTTGTGCTTTTACAACACTACCATATGTCCCAGATCCGATGACCTAAATTTGGATATCTAAAGTTACCTTTTTCAGGTTAATATCGTAATATTATTCTATTTTGCCTTCACAAGACTTAATAAACCACTACTTCTTCAAATATACGTTGTCCTAATCCATTAATAATAATTAAAATAATTAATATATATCTTCCTTCAATGAATTGTATAATAGAGATTTAATCAATAATTTACACAATTACCGAGTAAGAATGAACTAACAATTGATGAACTTCTTAGAAAAAATATATTTGAGAATAATATTTTAATTCTGCACATATGAAATAAAATTAAATAATACTCTTTTGATTATTTGTAACTGTTTAAAATCCCAAGGCAGACTTAAAATCTATCGTGCCATTGAGAGAGATAACTATTTTCTTGAACATCACACCCAATTAGTGGGGGTTTAATATATAATTACCTATTTGTAAATGTTGCCTCTCAATCTAATCCTGAATCAAGTTGTAAATAAACTGAAATTCTTGATCTCATCTATATATTTAAATACATTTATATATTTCTATGATCCGAATTTAATGTTTTGCATGTTATCAATAATAATTATATTAATGAGCAATAAAAACCCCGTGATGCAAGACAATTCTTAAGTCAATCTTTCGGCATTAAAGGAGACTGAGTCAAAAATAACTAATAATAAGAGCTAAGTCCAATAGCTCACTGAAGAGTAAAAACAGCAGTAGGTAGAAATGAAAAGTTATTTATTAGATGGAACAATTTAAGAAATTTTTGTAATAAACAGGCATATCAGATGCATTCTAAGTGATATTTTCAGAAGTTATTGATAAAAAATTAAAAGAAGATGTTAGTTATAAATACACTGCAGATCGACTTAGAGAAATAGGAAAAGGTTTAAGTACTGAACAAATGGTAATTAAAATTAATATGAAAGAAAGCAAAAGCTGAATTATAAAAAAGAGAATTACAAGAGAAAATGAAAAAAAAGTGAGTTTCATACATTATTCTTATATAATTATTTTTATTTAAGTTAAAGGCATTTGAATAAATTATTGTAAAATATAAAAAATGTTGTAGGATTTATCAACTTAAGTCTAAATCCTCATCAGTAAATGCCGAATCATAATTAAATGGTGATGTCTTCTTTTTTATAGAAAGGGAACTAGATTTCATCATTTTTTAATTTTGAAGTATAAGTTGCACAATTTCAAGAACTTAATTAAAAGGCACATTCTATTCATTAAAGAAAAGAGAATAGTTTTTGTATAATATTCCTGTTATTTTTTCTGCATCATTAATTTGAACCATCTCATTAAATTATATCTTATACATTTTCTTTTTATTGTCAGGCTATCTTGGTTAGTTAGTTTATATTACTTATAAATCAATCCTAATGCTGGTGGGTAATATTAACAAACTATTTTTTCAGTTGATAATGGTTTCTTACTAATAAAATTCATAAAATGAAATTATTAATATAAATTAGTTAAAATTCAACAACACCATGTTTCGACTCTCCTTGATTACTTGAATAATTCATCTTTTAATTTTGTGTTTTCATTTTATAGCTATTGAATTAAATTATTCAATAAGTTGATTTCCTATGAATTGTCTTAATAAACAAACTTTGGTTATTATTAAATTTATGAAAAAGGTGCTTATGTTTATTGTTCCATAATTTAACTTTAACTGTGTTTGAACATTTAATATTCATGGTATAAGTCCTTGTAATTTTTTTGTAAATTTTCGATTTCATTATTTAATTCATCAATCAAATACCCATATTTTTTGTCTTGTAAATTATTTTATTCATGTTTTATTTATTCTAATTAATAGTTCTTTTATTCTAACTACCTTTTAAGTTAATGTATTTCATCAAGTGATTGACTTTAAGCGTTCTCTAATTTTTTATTCTCATTTTATAACATTTATATTTGCAAATATAAAGTTTCAACTTTCTCTTCATAGGATTCTTTGCTTTCTTATTTTAAGCGAAGTATTTCTTCTCTTAAATCATCGCATTCTTCTTCTCTAAAATTTATAATTAAGTTACTTTTGCTCAAATTTTAGTCGCCATTAATTGATTGATGATTACATTCCTTCAAAACTTTTCTTCAATTATTCTGATCCATCTTTGTTTTCTATCATTCCTTTCAATCTCTCAATTTCTGTGGCCATAAGAAACATTACAATTTAACAAAAATCGATATCTTTAAAAGACAATCTCTCCCTCTTCTGTTATTGATTTGATTCATAAATGGATATTCTTTAAGTCAAAGAATCTGGTCTATTGGGTGAAAATTCTGCAATGTCCATTTATTAGTTATTAGGAGTTGATCTAACTGAATTTTAATGAGTTGATTTAGTGTACTCGAGCAATCTATCTACAGCTTAAAAATCAATTTCCTTTGGTTTTTTCTCTTGAAATGAGTAGTTTGAATTTCTGTACATAACTTATAAGTTATCAACGCAATTTTTAATATTTTTTTCCTTTTTTTTATGTCTGCTCGACCTTCAGGATATTAAAAATTTCAAGATGAAGAATAGATTGTTGTCAGCAACAATCAGCGTGTTTAAGAAGTGAGTGCAGGTAATTTAGGAGGAGCCCCTGATTTTCCGATTGATTAGATACCTCCAAATTTTGAGATGGCCGAGCTTCATAAGGTATTATTAACAGTTATAAGAACGCTTGGAATGTAGGAACAACTAGACTATCTAAAAGATAATTGAGAAGACTTTAAAAAGGGTAATCAACGGCGTAACAAAACGACGAAAACAATTTAGTGGGTAAGATTTGTGACTGCTGTGCTAGACAGGTCCCAAATCATTTACTAGCAGTTGGGTGTAATAACAGAGATTACTCCTTTTTGGGAGCAGGTACTCTTGTCCTTCAATCTAGGAATGCCATTATATTTCGAGTATATTAAATCTTGTATCCTAATGCTTTTGATTATGTTTGTGACATCAGGAGATTATAATATAATAACTAATATTGCATTTGGCCAATCTTGCAAAGAATTAGGTGGATAAAAAGAGATTGATGAAAAACAGTTCTGTACATTAAATTGGGTCACTTAGGCATCATTAGCCAATAAGAGAGAAGGAGATCAATTTATAGATTTATAACAAATGCTAAATTTGATATCCATGATTACTCTGATTGCATTATTCCAATATTTTAGAAAAGAATAAAGATCCTTTGATGCAGAAATTGATTCATAAACATAATATGCTTCAGATTTCACAATCCATTTTAAGAATATACCAACAAATACTTAAGGATTGAAAAATGGAGATTTTGATGAAGATTTATAAGATTTCTTAGAGGATTATTTGAAAGGATATCCAAAGTTACCAGAAATTGTTGATTATGAGTAAGATAGAAAATAATATTAAATTTTAAAGAAAATACCATAAAAAGAATTGAGAAGAGTTGTTTGTGTGAATTTGTGTTATGATTTAAGTGAATAATAATAATTAGAAAGTTAAAAGGCTGCAAAGATCGTGGAAAAATAAAAAGTATTTAGCATATTAATTAGATTCTTTCCACTCTTTATGGATAAAATAAAGAACCTGAATCCCCTGAAGTAAAATCAGATCAATAACTTATTAAAATTGAGGGAGAAATTGCTGCTATAGAGAGTAAATTAGAAGCATTGGAGAAAAAGTTCATTGAAGGAAAAGATGTAAAGGATTCATTCCTTGGTCAAGCATTTGTTACTTTCCAATGGGAGAATGATGTTTAACAATTACTTCATGATCATAAAGTTGGAAAAATAGCAAGATTATTTGGAAAAAAGAGCAAATTGATTTATAGAGGAAATCCCTTACTATTAGAGGAACCACCTGAACCAACAGATGTCTTTTGGGAGAATTTACACATTACTACATCATCTAAAGTATTAAGAAGATTGTTTGGATATTCCTTAACAGCTCTTATCCTCGCTATTTGTGGTGGATTAATTTATTGGTTATCAGCAGTTTAGGCTGAAATGGCTGAAGAATAAGCTTAAGCAGTTAAGAAAGGAGACTTGACCCCTAAAACTGAAATAAAAGTAATTGCTTAAATTGCTTCATTGTCAATTATTGTTATTAATGCTGCACTTGCAATAATTATTAAGAATGTTTCATTATTTGAAAAATTTTCAACACAAACTGGATATAATATCAGTTTGGCAAGCAAAGCCAGTTTAGCTTAATTCATTAATACAGCAGTTATTACATTTGCCATCAGTACTTGGGTGACTAAAAACATTTATGGAACAGGTGGACTTGTTTACAATTAAACTTATGTGTTTTTATCAAATGCAGTTATACCAGGAATTGTATAATTAGTTGATCCTGGAACCCTCTCTAAATGGGTGTTTTAATATTTATAAAAGAAAAAAGGACCTAAATCAGTGTTGACTTAAAAACAATTACATGAGTATTTCTTGTAATTATTTTTAGCTTGTATGAAAGACCTATATTTGATATTTCTACAGCATATGCTACAATTTTGAAGAATATGTATGTTGTAGCTTTTTATGCTTCTGTTATTCCATTGGCTTTAGTAATTACATGTTTTGCTCTTCTTTTCCATTATTGGGTTGAAAAATTCAATATTTCAAGAAGAAGGACCATAAAATATAATTATAGCTCTTAAATGTCAATTGAAATGATTGAATAATTAGAATTGGTTTTACCAATCTATTGTGTAAGATGTTTGAAATAATTTAGGCAACAAATTTATGGTGGGAATATGTTTTCTTGGGATCAATATCAACTGAGGCTATAATTGGAATTTGTTTGGGAGTTGGTAATGCAATTTTGCCTATGCATGACATAAATTCAGTCTTATTCCCAGAAAAAGGAGAAATAGAGGAACATTAGCCAATTGAGATTGTTGAATCAGGTTTCTTGACTGTAAATTTAATTTATAACATAAAAGGATTACCCAAGAGAAAATCCAGCAACTGCAGAAACAGCCAGACAATCATATAAATTGAGAATAGATAAGCATAAACAAATGAAACAAAATATGGATGATATGCTTTGAGCTACATTAAATATTATATGAATATGTAAAATATAATGATGATTTACATCAATAATAGGAAGTATTTTAGAATGTGTTTCATTATTTACCTTTATAATTTTATATATTTATAGGGTAAGATAATATTTACTCCAAATTTACAGGGTAGGTAGATGATATAAATTTATTAACTGGATAATCTAGCTATGTTGAATAAAATATCTACTAAAAATTAGGTTCATTAAATAGAAAATATATTGAAGATGTTTTACATTGAAAACTAGAATTATATATTAAATATCAGATGAGTATTAAAGGCCTGAAAGTCTTTTTAATCGTGTCGAATTTCTCTTTTAAAGTTTCCATTTCTGACGTCGTCTCTATGTTGTCTACTTGTTATGGTTTCTTACTTTGATACTCAACTATTAAGATAAAAACACATCTTACTTTTTTTAAAATAAGGATGATAAACTACTATGCCCTCATTAGTAGTTTAGACTCTTTGAATCTATTATTCACTTAACCTCCTTGTTTATTCTGGATTTTGGTTTAGATTAGTCAATAGATTTTGAATCAGGGACATGATCTATTGTAAGAATTATTATTACCCCTTCCTCGGTTTGTTCTTTTTTCTGTTTCTTAATGACAGGCTTCTTTGGTTTGAGTACGCAGAATTAAATTTGTAAGTCAAAGGTCTATCCATTATCATGTGGATACAAACAATCCAACCAATCAGTCATGTACCCAAATTCATAAACTAAATAACTTAAATAGTATACCTTTCTTCTATTCCTGTATTTTCTTTTACTAATACTTATCCATCTTTTAGTCTGATTTTTTGTTAGATGGTTTTTGTTCTTTGATTTCTTAAAGCATCTCCTTGAAGTTTTCTGTTAACCTCTTTTGTCTTGATGATTTGCGAACTGACTATCCCTCACAAACATAACCTTAATTTTATTCTTCTTCTCTTGAACTTGTTTACTTCATAATTTTTTATTAATCAACTCAAAGAAAAAAGGGCTTAAATAGCCATATTATGTTTAGTTATATTGTTTGTGATATCATCATTCTTATTATTAATTTTACTGGTTTTGTTCCATGAGTTATTGTTACTCCTATTGAATTTATTCTCTTCTTCTTTATTCTAAGTACTTTCTTTTTGTCTCTTATAATTCTTTATTTAATCTCTCTATGTCATACTTAAATTCATTAATCTAAATTAAATCACGATATACTTATGCTTAATACATGTTTAGCTCAGCTGCTAAACTTTTCATTTATCGAGTTTTAGCTTTCATCTACTCTTATAATTTAGATATTTATGTAGCTTCATCCAAACCAGGTTACTTTCTCATCATTTCTCTTAATTCAAGAATTTATTTCTCCTTTTATTAGATGAGAACTTCTTTTTCAACAACTTATTCTGTTTTAAATATCAGTCTTCTTTGCAATGTTTTGATTTTTTATTTCATTTCATAGACATCAGGATCACTCTATTATAGACATAATTTTTACTCCTCCTAATTTCTTGCATCTCTAGGGATTAAGGGGATTTTCTAATTCTTCACTCAATCCTTTAACATGTAGTTTTGCATTTATTAAATCCTACTGTAAATTATTGATTTTTTCCTTAAGAATAGGTGCTTAACCAGCCTTCTTTCTTTTGATTCTTAATTCTCTCTTCAAATCTGAAATTTTGAACTTTAATAATTCAATATCACTTAAACGTTCTCTATATTATTATTCTCCATAAGCTAATGTCTCTTATTAAACTTTAATTTTTTCATATAGCAAAGCTATTATAAAAATATTTATTACCTGATTCATCATTTCTTCTAATTAATTGTGTTCCAAGAATATCTCTTTCTGAAACAACTGTTTCATATTCTTCTTTTAATTTTTATCTTTTCATTTCACTGTCCTTTAAAACAAAATGAAGCTTTGACAATTCACCAACATAATTTTTGATAGTTTCTTCCTTCTCTTCTATTTCTTTTCTGTTTTTCTCCAAAATCCTACAACATTCTTCGATTGTTTTATCCTTTTTTTTATGTTCAAAATGTTCCTTTGCTAAAGCCACTTCTTTTGCATCTATTTCTTCTTTTAGTTAAGCAATTTAGTGTTATACAATCTTATGTCTTCTTTTGATGACTGCTATCTCATCCTAAGTTTCCAGTAAATTTTTCGAATACAAATTTCTATCACTTCTAACTTCCTCATACAAATGTTATTATTATTTTAATTTATTATCAGTCTCTATATTCTTTTTTTAGAATTCACTGATTAAATTATCTTTCAATTTTATTTCTTCTTAGGAATGCAAAAATTTAGCATTGATAATGGCAGCATCCTTTCCAAATTTTTCCTTTTTCTTTGTGTTTATGATGAATTATTTCTCTCTTTCATCAACTTCTTCTTATAACTTAATGATTTCTGATTCGTATGCTTCAATCTCTTTTGTAATGTCATTGATCCTTACATTCAACTTGCTGTTCTACTCCTCTGATTTAACTTTATGATTAGCTAAACTAACATGAGCCTTTCTCAATTCTTCTAATAATTATTAATCTTATTCATTGAACTTTTTTGTATCTGTTACATGTTTGTCAAGTTGTTGTATCGAATTAAGAGCTACCATTTTATCTTTCATTATTTCATCATTTTTCTTTTGTAAACCAAGTAACACATTATTTTATTAATCATTTGATTTTAGTACTTATATTAATTTAGTTTTTGTGTTATTCTTCTCTGTCTTTAATTTCAAAATTTCTTAATCTTTAGCTTCTCTTGTTGCTTCTAATTTGGATTTCTCAGCTACTAGTTATTCATATGTTTTTCTTGCTTCATGTACACGAGTTCTTCGTTGCATTAATTCCATAGATTCTTACTCTTTAACTTCATCCTTCTCCTTACCATCATTAACCAATTTATCTAACTCTTTTTTAACTTTATCTTATTCTTATTGTTATTTTTCATATTCTTTTTTTGTTTTATCGAAATTTCCTTTTAATTATTTAACTTCTTCCTCAATTTTATTTCTTCTTTATTCATCTTTTTCTACTTTCTCTTACATTTCTTGGAGATTCTTTCTCAATTACATAGAATTTTGATCAAGTATTAATTTTTCATTTTCTAACAGTTTCAATTTTTCAATCAAATTTCCTGTTTCTGATCTTGACTTGACTAAATCAGTTTGTAATTAATCTCTCTCTAAACTATGGTATATAATTTACCTTTCATTAATTCTTCTTTCAATGTTTAGAGTTCTGTAATCTTATTTGTTTGACTTTGTAGCGCATTGCCTTACTCAACTAGATCTTATAAATGCTTAATTTCTGCTTGAAAGTTCTCTATTTTAGCCTTCAGTTTATCTTCTCTAATTTGTGCTTGTTCGATAACTTTGTATGTATTTTCCAATTCAGTTTTGATTAATTTAATCCTCTCACTATCTTCTTGTGAAAATTTCAAAGCATTAGTCACTTTGCCGGCATTGTTTAGAATGTCACTATTAATATCTCTGAGTCTTCTTAAGAGTTTTCTTTCTTGGTCATAAGCGTTTCGAAATGCAGAATGTAGCTTAGTATACTCTTACCTGAATCTCTCCAATGCAGGTTCATTGGCCAATTCATTGATGATCTAATTAATGATTAGTATACCTCTTAAAAATCTCTTTCTAAGGCATCTTTCTCTTACTCCGAAAACCCAAAGTCTTCCATTAATTAATATAAATATCAAATATTCAATAATTCACAATCTTTAAGTATTTTATTGAACTACTGCAAAGTGAATTGGGAATTCTTCAATGAAGCCTTATTTTCAAAGAAATCTGCCATTTCTTGAGCTTTAGATATAATTCGACTATCAATCCCAACAACTTTGGCAACATTTATACCGAATGAAGCTTCACATGCACCTTCTTTCAAAACATACAAAAATATGACCTTCCCTTCAATTATTGAGCTTCCCATATGGACATTTGTAACTTCTTTCATTAATTTGGCTTCCTCGATTAAGATTCTGAAGTGAGTTGCAAATAGTACTCTACAACCTATTTTATTTATGAGATATTTCATGACTGCTGATGCTATTGCAACACCATCATAAGTAGAAGTTCCTCTACCGAGTTCATCAGTAATAAAAAGGGAATTCTTTGTACCATATTTCAAAGGGATTAAGGTTTCTTCTAGTTCCACATAAAATGTAGACTTTCCTTCCATTAAGAAATCTTTTGCCCCAATTCTAGTAAATATTCTATCAACAGGAGATAGGGTCATTTCATCACATGGTACTTTGCAGCCCAATTGTGATAAGATTGTCAATACACAGACCATTCTCAAAGTAGTACTCTTTCCTCCCATATTAGGTCCTGATAATAATTGAAACTTAGTTAACTTACCACCCATGTCGATGGAGTTTGGTACATAATTTATGTTTAATAAACAGGGATGTTTGCCATTTTTAATAATTAATTTAATGTCCTTAGATTCAAAAGTTGGCCAAGCCATATTAGAATCAAAAGTATCTCCAAAAACACTTAATGAACAGAGAGCATCTAATTCATTTAATATATTGATTAATTGATCCCAGACAACATAATTGTTCTAAAATTATTGGAATATAAAGTTCCCAAATGAAGTTAATTGTTTATTTTGAAATTCTTCTGCTTTTTCTAGTTTGGCAACAAGATCTTTAACTGTTTAAGTGAGATATCTTTTGAATCCTGTTCTTGAAGATGTAAATTCAAAATCATCAGGTTTTCTTTTCTCCACCAATTCATTTGGAACTTCTATTTCATATCTGAATTTTGCATGGCAAAAGTTGATATTTTAATCATTTTTAAATTATCTTCTAATTGTATAGAGATATTCTTATAATTCCTTTTATTATGCTCTAACCTCCTCTAATGATTGATCATAAGTTTCAAACACTCCTTCTGCTGGTTTAGGTCTTTCTTTCTCATCCCAAACTATGCAATTTTAAAATTCTTCTAAATCTGTACTAATATCTGGAACAAGTCCTCCCTCTGATTTTAGAGTTACTAAACTTTTTAGCCTAGCACTTGAAAAATACTCTTTAAGTTTTCCGAATTTCAAAACTTATATCATTAGAAGTTGTAAATGAGAAATCAAACTCTTAAAATCTTTTAATCTAGTTTAGGAAAGATTTTCATAAAATATAGCCTTACTATCTATTTTCACAGCATATTCATATATTCTGCTACACATTCGTTCTAGATCAGGATAATTCTTAACACTTTGTCTAAATATATCTCTTTCTTTTTAAAATTTGCTTAAATCCTATATTTATTTTTATCTTTCTTTAATTTAATCAATTTGATAGAGTGGAGAGCATAGCCATTTTCTTAATAATCTATGTCCTCCAGGAGTTGTAGTGGAATTAATAATCCCGAATAGTGAAAGATCTTTCTTACTAGTAGACCCAACAGATTGAAGAATTTCCAGATGAAACTATTATAAGGAAATAATCTTACAAGTGCTTAACTATCCAAAATTAGACATTATTATAATGAGAACTATTCATCATATAATTTGAACCTAGCACATCCTAAAACCTTATCCATGATTAAGATTTGATTTAAGTATGAAAACAATCCATTTAATGTTTACATAACCAATTAATTATCTTAATAATATTTTACAGCTTCAGGTAAATTATTGGGATAATGTTGTTCAATACGATGCAATCCCTTTCTGTGATCCCAATTATCATTATGATAACTTAAATACGATATAATACTCTATACGATGTTACCTTTGATCATTTTTAAGACTGGATCATGTTGTACAATGTTATTTTGATCAATGACAGTTTCTACAGGTCTCATGTGCAATAATAGAGTTTTGAGTTTTTCATAATTTTTATCATGATTCTCTATAAAAGCAAGAGATATGGTGTTAGTTTAACGTTCAAACATAGCAATTCCATAGTTTTCTTAATTCGAATTAATGATGTATTTTCTGATAACTAATAGAGTTTTTTCCTCTAAATTAGTTTACTGTTCTCCTTCAGAATATAAATATGTGCCTTTTGTTAAGATTTCACTGATTGATCTTTGCACTATTTTATCAATGTTTCCTACTCCACTCTTTTTATTTTAAGTCACTCTTTACTACATTTAGTCAGGTGTTTCAGTTTAATCAACTATAACTACTTTATAGCCATATTCCAATAATAATGCTTTATATTTATGAACTGCTTTTTCAGGAAATCCTGTATGCCTAAAATATATTATTTTATACATTTTTTTTCCCATCCAATTTAAATCTAAGTACTTATTCCCAATGTAAGCATCATCATAGAATAGTTCATAAAATTTTCCTAACTTAAAAAGATGATTTTATCGAAATTTTCGCTTTTATATCTCCAAAATTGTTGCATGCATTTTGTCAATTTGTTAAATTCATTTTGTGGGATTTATAATGTAGTTGGATCAGCATCAGATGTATTATGAAGTCTACCTTACTTATCCCTCGAAAAGCCAACTGAGGCCCATTTAGGTGTAACATCATCAAATTCTTCATAAACATTTACTTTATCTGTAGAATGTTTGAAGTCTGTGTTTGGAATTTCTTCATCTTCTTGCTCCACCTCAATTTTTTATTTTTTAGCTTAAGTCTTCTTTTGGGTTTCAGGTTTTTTAAAAACTGCAAGACTTTTTTTCTCGCAAGATTCTTGTGATTGTAAAAAGCCAAAGTTTTCAAAATTTAATGATTCCTCCTTTTCTTACTTCATTTCAACTTTCTCCTAATCACTATCATCGCACTCATTTCTTTTCAATCTATTTAACCTTTTAGGAGAGGACTTAGGTGATGACTTGGGTTCTTTATCTGAAGATGCTGGTTTAAGATATTGTATTATTTTAGGTTCCTCCTCATTTTTAGGTTATTGGCTACTTTTATTTTCTTCCTCACATTTGATTGATGGCTTCTTACCTGAAGTGAAGAATCTCTAAAGAGTTGATTACTTCATAAAACCGCGAAATTAATTAAAATGAATTAATCGAATTTAAAACTCTGTTCAGAAATCATTGACGATAAATACATTAAAATTGCATCAAATTCCTTGAATGCCAGAGAAAACCTCTTTAAAGTGTTATTTTCATAGAGATGTCTCCCAGAACAGGGATATGATGATTTGACAATTGAACATCTCTTAAATGTTTTTGCAACAATGGACACGAATAATTTCATAAACAAAGTAGGTGTTGGAGAAAGGGAGAGCAGAATACACTCAAACTTAGTTGCAAAACGAAACTTTTATATGGGACATGGTATAGGTAGATCAGGAGACTTGACGGCAAGTTAACCTAAGGCTGCCGGATCCTCGCTAATAGCAAAATTAACAAAGCATTTAGTAAAGGATGCTCTAAAAGTTAGTAATTATTAAATAAATGAATTGATTTGTGTACCTATGGCTACAGGCATGTCATTGACTTTGTGTTTATTGACTTTGTAATCACAGAAACCTACAGCCAAATATGTTCTTTGGCCAAGAATCGATTAAAAGACTTGTTTAAAATGCATTTAAACAGCTAATTTAATCCCAATTGTCATTGATACTATAATCTAGGAACATGTTGTAACAACAGACTTAAATTTGTTGTAAAAGAAAATCTAAGATCTCGGAGCTGAAAACATATTGTGTGTACTTAGTACAACAAGTTGTTTTGCTCCTCGAATACCAGATAATGTAGCAGAAATAGCTCGAATATGTAAGTAAGCTAATTTATATCATTTGGTTAATAATGCTTATGGAATACAGTGCAACAAGATAGCCAATTTAATAAATTAGGGATTAGCAATTGGTGGTATTGATTTGATAGTTTCCAGCACTGATAAAAATTTTATGGTCCCTGTAGGAGGAGCACTTATCTATGGAAACAATAAAAAATTGATTAAATCTGTAGGGGAAATGTATCCAGGAAGAGCTAGTGCAGCACCAATATTAGATTTATTTATCACTTTACTATCACTTGGAAAATAGGGGTATGTGTAGTTTTTGAAACAAAGAACAGAAAACTATTAATATTTTTTAGTGAAATTAAAAGAAATTACTTAAAAATATAAAGAATGCGTTCTTGAGACAAAATAAAATAGTATTTCCATTGCCATAAGTTTATAATAGAAGGAATTAGATAAAAATAATTAAGAAGAGGTCAATGATCTAACTAAAATTGGAGCAATGCTTTATGCCAAAAAAGTTATGGGTTCTAGGGTGATAACTAACAAAAAAGTAAAGAAAGTATGTGGCATAGAATTCTAAAATTATGGAAGTCATTGCAGTATGAATTTTATATATAAAGATTCTTACTTTACTCCTTATTTAACTGTTGCTTGTGCTATTGGAATGACAAAGGAGGAAATTGATTAATTTTTAGGATAGTTCGAGAAAGTTTACAAATAATGATAATTATTGATATCGATACCTTAATGCAGATATAAATCATGAATAAATTTACATTAAAATTCACTGATTTCCAAATGGAAAATTCTTATTGGAATTTTAGAGAAACAATTTAAACTAAACCCAGAGCTTATTTTAAATATCTTCTTATGATCCTTTTGATGTTAAACATATTAGAAAATGCTCTTAATCATTGTTGGTTTAAGTTAATAGTAAGTTCAGTTGGTTTGCTGATATTAATTTTGAGTTTTTATTTGCAACATTAAACCTTGATACTCATAGCTTTGCTTTTTTACAACATCCAATATCCAATTGAACAAATAATAAATGACGAAGAAGAGAATGCAACATTTTAGAATAATTATTTCGTGTGTTTAGGGACATTAGGGTATTTGAATATATAATTTAGAGTTTTATATTCATTGAGCTTTGTGTAAAGAGTAATAGCGATTAATTTCATATTTATAATATAGATTGTATCAATAACCTTTTCTGGACTGATTCAATGGAGAACATACACAACATGGTAGTGTCTACGATTGTAATATTGTATTTCTTTTTTTTACAGGAAAGAGAAATGAGAATCTCATTTCTCACCATGAACAATAAAAATTTGATAGAGGAAATATTATATAAATCAGTTGAAATGAAATCTTATATAGTTCATTATGATTTTAGAATAAATAATTTTCACCTTGTGCGTTAGAATTAGGCAGGAAGTATAACTGAAAGTTAGAAGCATGATTTTATTAATTTATCTCGAAACATGAAGGTTATGTTGGCTAATTAGAAAAATATTGGTTTTAAAAATTTAAATTTAATAAAAAAGTTGAGTTTAGAATAATTTATAATTTACTTATTTGCAAAGAAATTTTATAAAGAGCCCTCTGCTGTAACAGAATAAATCAATGATGAGACAAATCATCAATTAATTGGTGTTAATGGTCTTGATGTACATCATATCCATATCATTCGGGCATTTGATGTTCAACCGTGTCTAATTATTCTGATTAAAGAAAATAAAAAGTCAACATAAAATAAATCTTTGAAATATAGGCTCAAAATAGCAAACAAATTATTGGATTAAATTGAAACTAATATAGAATATAAACTAAGAACATGTTTGATTTGTTTGAAATAAATGATCAAATAAAATTAACCTCATAAAAAAATAAATTTAGCTAGATTTATAAATGCACAAATTACCCAAACATACAATGATCTTAACAATATAAAAGATTTTTCTTCAATAAACTAAGAGTTTTCATAAATTAGACACAGTTCTTTTAGTCTTGTGAAATGCTTGGAGGAATGCGTTCAAATTGTTAAAATAAATGTTTTTTAGTTTTACAAAGTAAATATTTAAATTATTTCAACTTTGAAGGATGACACCATTCATTCTGATTAACGAAAAATTAAGCAGTTGATTTTTAACTGCCTATTCTTTTTAGTTGAAAAAAGCACTAATATCACAATTACTTTACATGAAGAAAATGAACCATAGCTTAATTAAAGATTCATTAAATTTGAAATATAGTATTAAGGACCAATATTTACTATTAATAAAATTAACAATTTGCCCATAATCAATCCTTAAAGTTTGGAAGAATTAAAACATAATTGTATTAAATAATTAGATCTTGAGCTTTCGATTGCTCTAATGATTGTTAGGCAATTAGGCCCTTATAATCAAATGGAATTTAAATAAAATACATTTACAAAGGGAAATGCTTTTATGTTTTACATTTTTAAAAAGATTGAATCTTTTCATTTAGCTCCAATAGTATCTCTGAGGCCATCATAAAATTTAATAACTAACTCAAATTTCTTTTAAAAGAGATCTTATTCATACAAAGCTGCTCAACTATTAACAACTTAGGAACCTTAATTGGAAACTTTTCGCAAAATAAGTGCATAAATGATATCTAAATATTGATTTTAATATATAGCTCAAAAATAAGGGTTTCCTTTGAGATAATCATCAATGTCTGTAATGACCCAATTGTAATTTGGTACATAGGATTCTAACCTTAACTTATGATAAGATTATTCTTGAAGATCTGCATTTCCCTCAACTACTTTTCCTTCTTAATTGACACCGATCAATTTTTTATTTGTCTGAATAAGAACATTAACAACCATAATCTAATTTTCAAAAAGTGTTTTTGGGTTACTATAATTCAAATAGTATGTTCTAAAATTATTAATTTTTATACCTTGGTGTGATTTGTAGTTTAGGAAGTTGGAGAAATTTAGCATTTCCATTCTCAGCTCTATTAATTTTCACTCCAAAGACTCCTCTGACATCTAAATTGCATCTATAATTCTTTTCATTGTAGATGTGATAAATGCCTTTTTTTGGTGCACTATAATAGATATGAATTTACTTTGGATTAAAGAGGTTTGTAAAAAAGCCGAATTTTTGGGTTTGTTTTTTGGATTCTTCTTAATCTTGAAGTTATTCTGATTCTGGTTCATTTTATTCTTCAACATATTGCAATTTAATTTTTTATTCTTATAAGACATCCATACAATGAGATGTTGCATAATATAATTTAGGTTCCAGTATTGTTTTCAGGTACTCTTTATCATGTTCAGCTATTGCTTATAGTAATGTTGTATATGCTAATGATGTATTTTATAAAAATTGCTCATCTAATCTTGAAGTGAAATATGCTGGTATCAGATTGTAATAGTGAGCGAGTGTAGGATTGTAGAGATAATCTAATCCATTGAAAGCATATGGCAAAAGCCTTTACATTAAATAATTAAATTGTTCATTTTTAATAAATTTCTTAGAGATAGGCACTGAGCATTGAGGCACTTTGATTCCTTAACTTAATCATTTTTTTCATTTTATTTCCATGGCATTCTGCAATTATATGATTTTTTGAATAATTTTTCTTATTGCTTGTTTCGTATGGAATACTCTTCAAAGGTACATATACTTCAATATTAGGTTCTGTTTTAACATTGTATGATGTATTGATATGCTTTCTGAAATCAGAGCCATAAGTGGTAGTAAAATGAGTTGGCATGATATGAGCATAAGTTTAACTTATTACAATAATTTCATACTGATGTTGCATTTACTTTACATCTGAAGCACTGGGATTGGAGGTTTATGGTCTATTTTTTTGAAAATCTTTATTGTAGCTGGTGACTGTCAAAATAGGTATTCCAGAATGTGTGGAAATATGCTTTGGAGCATCTATTTTTCTGTCTGGATTATGATCTTTCCAATCAGGATACATTTTCTATAATTCTTGTTCTTTCTTATTACTTGATATGTTGTAGATGAGAGGAACTGCCTGGAACCAGAATTTTTCTTGTATGATCTTCGATATCGTTATTACAATGGATGGGCAGTAAAGGCCTATCGTGATTGAGTTTGCATTTCTAAGTAGGGTGTTCTGATAGGCCGTTAACCATAATATCTACAATCTAATTCTGGTGTTTCAAAAGAACTGGATGTCAGACCAAATTAGTAAGAACTCTTGTATGATGTTCGATAGCCTGACTTATAGGTTAGTTTGGCTAAATTTGAGTAGTCACATTTGCAATTGCAACAAGAACATTGAAAACAAGCGCATTTCTCTAATTATAATAAATTTGAATACTCGCCAAATGATGAAAATAATCTTGGTTTTCACGGACTACTTTCTAAACATCTATATTTGATTCACTTATTTTCAATGATTTTAAGAGCTTTTTAACAATTGGATCATCTGTAGTCAGAGTATCAAGAAAATCCAAATTAACTGAAAAACATTTATCACCCTCTGTCATAAGTTTATGTTAGTCAATTTTGATTCCTGAGGTTGTTGCTGAAGAACTTCTGTGTTTTTAAGCCAGCCTAAAATAGTAGGTTTTTGTTTTACAATGCATTAGCAGGTTTATAACTTTTTGTGCTTATACATGAGGACATTTATTATCTAGGGTAAGAGACATTTGTACATTGCTTCCTCTAATTGACCCTTGCAATAACGACTATTCTATGAACTTTTATTCATATTATATTATAATTATAAGATAAAAAGCAAAATCCTAGAGATTTAGATTTTCATTAAAAGAAATGAGTGTTTTTTGGTCTGAAGATTTTAGGATCGAATTGTACTTTTTTTTGTTAGCTTTTCGAAGTTTTTTATGATTAAGTGTCATCATTTTGCTGTTATTATTAACGTAAGCTAATCCCTCTCTTTAGTTGGTTTGCTATAATTTGATTTTTATTTTTAAGGATGCTTTTCTTTGTGTTAGTTTCAGAGTCTCTCTTAAGGGATTAAGAGGATTCTTCATTTTGATTTTACATTTTTCTGGCCCTGGAGTTGCTGCTTAAACTTTTAGCATATAGTTCTCGTTTTCCATTTTGTTTTTCTGCTTTTATTTTAAATTATGATTCTTTAGTTTCATGATGCACATTATGTTGAGCTTCTGCTTGTTTGTGATTACTCTTTTATGTTTCTTGGAAAGATAAATTAGGATTAATTTAGGTTTGGAAACTGCTCGGTGTCATAAGATTAAGAGACATATCAAGTTTTTCTTTTATAGACTGCCTATTATTGCTGCAAAAGGTTGCAGTCTTGTGAATGCTACAGGTAATATTGGCCTCCTATAAAATTAAGTCCAATTGATCTAAAGATTCTTCACTCTCACCTAATTGAGAGAGAGGAGGGACTAGTAGGTTCTATTTATGTGGTTTTCTTCCAATTAATTTCCGTTTTAGAATGACAGGTACACTAAAATCTAATTAGGGAGTGGGGTTCTTTTATTTTATGCATGTTGATGCTGCCACACCCATTTAATATTAAAATAAATATTTAAAACTAATACCAAGAAATAGGTATCACTTACATGAATTACAAAAATATAGAAAATTATAATTAATATGAACAAAAACTCTCTTTTGTCTGAAGATAATGATCTTACTAAATATTCTTCAAGAAACGATCAAGAAATTGTAATGATGTAATCAGCCATGAGGTACAAAACAATAAAAAACAATCTCTAATTGGTAATGATATTGAATATGATTTGTTTGATTGGGAATACGTAATATATTACTCAACAATAGTTTTGCAATGGCTTTCTACTAATGGTTTCTTATAATTTTGGAAAATTAGAATGAACCAATAAGAATTTGGTTGAATCTTTTGTATGTTTTTGAGAAGCATTAGGAAAAATATATGAGCTATAAAACTTATGAGGAATCACCTAAAAGTTTTTGTAACTATATTCATGATATGACATAAAAAGAATGTCTACGTTAATTGAACCTTCTGGAAAATACAGGTAAGAATCATTATAATAAGGTATATTTTGTTTTTGTTGCATAATGTTATCCCTTGCATTTTTAAGTTATGATATTATAAGATTGAAACATCTACTTAGAGCCTTTTAGCAACAAACTCGTTATGAATCTAAAATTAAGGGAGTTTTAGTCTATTCAGTGATCACTATTAGTTAAGCTATATCTTTGATAGTGTATTTATTAGCCACTATTTTACTTCCAAGTTTAAGGGAAATAGAAAGTAAGAAATATACTATTAAAGCTCATTTTGGAACTTCTTATTGGGTAAGTTGGTCATGCTGTATCTTAATTTTTGTATTTGCACTCTACTATAGATGGTCAAAGGGTAGGTTTCTTCGTTTTCAGATAATGGAAAAACTAATAAATTAAGAATTATCAGAAGACACAATAAATAATATTAATGCTTCACATGCTAGTTTATGATTTATATGTATTTAACTCATTATGGCTTTCCTGAACTATTAATCCAACTATTTATTTCATTAATTTTTTCTTAAAGTTCATCATCATTCAATTCACATTCTTCACCCTTTTAACCTAATATCTCTAATAATATTTCATCCATAGGTCTCTTGGCAAATTTAGTAGTATGTTCGGATGCTTTCTTTTAATATAAAGCCAGATCTTGCATATACTCAGAAGCAATTGTTGTATCTAATGGATCATCTGGTTCTGGTGTCATAAGTAATCCTAACAATTAATTAATTTATTACCATATATGGCTTCAAAGATTTGTAAGACTCTAGTATCGGGTGTATAGTTTCTACCAAGTATACTGTGGCAAATTCTTCCTTGAGTATTGATATTGCAATGATATATAGATGTTAAGAATCTGAGATCAGGTGCTTTAACTGGATATTCAGCTGGGAATCTCATGTACAATATGAATATTCCACCAAAATATGGAGTTTGTTCTGGTCCAATCAAAATAACTTTCCAAAATGAAACATCATGAGTGCATGGGAATACTTTAACAAATGGGTGTGGTTTTTGTTCATAATTCATAAGTTCTTTCATAACTCTCTTTAAGTAGATATGTGGAGCAATCTGATGTAAAGATTATGAATCTCTACTAATTTATCTAACAAGTTATTTTGGATTAATTGACTATTTCTTCAATTCAATAGGAAGTTCAATCTCTCTCGGTTCAGTATCGAATGGAATAGATTTAGGATGTTTTTAAAAGAAATTTGTGACTTCTAATTTTGATAAAGGTTTTTGTGGTTTTCTGATTTTTGCTTACAAAATAGTCTCATATTCAAATAATCTTAAACCTTCTTGTATCGTTTTAGGACAAAAACATTAACCTCCTGCGGCTTTAGTAATTTATTTTAATCCATCACATTAATCATATACAACAAATGAATCTAAAATAATGTTATTTTGAACAATATTTTATGCTATGAATTCTGGTGCATATTGGCCTTTGTTATCTTCTCCATCAGTTAAAGCTATAATTCTAAGTAAACAATTTGGATATTTCAATTTGAATTAGAGGAGGGAATCAGTAGCATTCTTCAATGCGACATAAAGAGCAGTCATTCCTTGTGGAGAGGCTTTGTTAACAAGATCCTTGAATTGCATAAATAATTCAGTATATCCACATTTAAGGATATATCTATTATCGAAATAGACTAAGGAGATAACATGTTTTAGATTATAAGCCATGGTTCTATCAGCAAATGCATTAAAGAAGGCTTTGACTACACCTAATCTAGTTAAATCTTCACTCTTGTAAAATTATTCATCCATAGAACCAGAAATATCAATTAAAACTATGATTGCTTCCTCTGGTTCAACAGTTATCTAAGTAACAACAGTGATGTTTGAGTCATCATCTGAATCATCCCCCTTTGGTGTACTGCTGGATGGGTTATATGCTGCTTTGACTTAAGTATAGGCCATTTGATCAGGATTTTCTGGTTGTTCAACACCTGAAATTGGATCAAACAGGTTTACAGGTTTAGCTACATCTTTATTCATAGATGTGTAAATAACTAATTATTTGAGAGCATTCTTTGTTAAAACGGGAGCAGATGGCTATTATTTTAATTCAACAGAACTATAGATCTTACAAGAAGAATTTTATAATTCATCCTCATTTTTATGCCAATTTTCAGGTATTTCAACGTTTGGAGGTTTATTCTAATAACTTTATTGTGGCAACCAAATCAATTATTCTTTATCTAAACCTTTCATTAATTGAAACTCTTCAGTCAATTTCGCATCCTAAACAAGTTTTAAATCCTTATAGTATAATCCATTTGAATGTTTTTCATCTGTTCCTTATTTTTCATTTATGAATTTGAAATCAACAACCAGCCAATTTTTCACATTCCTTTCCTATGGGGAATATTATAAAAGAGCAGGAATTGTGATAGGCTACAGAGTAACCTAGCATTATTGATCAATAAATCGATATAATTCGATTTGATTAATATCTTCTGTTACAACAAGTTTAGTGGCTTACTTTAGCAAGAATCCAAGCCATTTTCTTGAAAATTCGAGGATTTATTCTGTTTAAAAGGTCTTAGGGACATTATTACTATTTATTATCAAATCGAAAAACAATCTAATAAAACCTTCCTCCAGAGCTATTCTTGATGTTTAATTTAATCTTAACCTATTCATGAGTTAGGCAACAGCAAGTGTCAAAGTGTTGTTACTATTGGAAAATTGCCTTATGGTATGTGTCATTTTTATGATTTCTTCCTTTGAAAACAAAACAAGTGAGTTGCATCTAAAACTTCTAATACCTTCATCAGATTATTTAATGAAATGCTACATCCAAGGCATATAGAAGTTGTAATTATAAGAATCTGCATATCCAACCAATTAATTCATTTTGAAAGTCAAATTTACATTAGAGTTATTCTAAATATTATAATCTTTTAAGAGTAAATTATCGGAGAGTAATTTTCCACCATAATTTAATGATTGTACATTAGTTGGAATATTCAATTTGTGATATATTTTTTATTTTAATTGTAGTACTGTTGTATTTTCTATGTTGACCTTAAGTACCTTTGGTCCTTAATGAATAATGAAGATTTAATCAGTACCAGATTCTGAGTCTATCTTTGGAAATGTCTTATCTCCAGAATTTGTTTTCGTAATGATGGCCAAATATACTCGACAAGCCAATAAGTTCATTGTGTCATTAACTGTTTTTTAATGAAGTTAATTAAGATTTGCAACTAATGGTAAACCACTTTATCCAAAAAGTACAACTGTGTATACATTAGCGGAAAGTCCAAGTTGTTCACATATTTTACTTGATACCTCATAAAGTAAGTCACCGAGATCACATACAAAATCATGCTCCTTTGTTTGATCTTCGGCTTGTAAAAATTAAATTTTGAACTCAAAAGTTCCACCAATCTATTAATTTACAACAAGTTTAGATGTATCCAAATAAAATTACTTCTTCAATTGGTCAATTTCTATTTATTCCATCATACCATTTTACACTTACAATGGCTTAACTGGTTGTGAGGTCACTTTAACTTAAGGACTTTGTGGTGGTTAAAGGACTTTTGGTTACGGTTGCTAAATTGGTTATTAGGCCTGTTGACTTGAGAGTATAACTTAAGAGACAACCTATGAATTTATTGGTACACTTGATTAAAGAGATTGAACTGAAGGTTCCTTTGGTATGTACATACTTTAAGTGAACACAAGATTAATCAATTCATTATTTGAGCAAAGATCCTCAACTATATCTAAATCACTGAGTATAAAGTTGGATGCATCTTATAAGGTATATTGGAGAGGATCAAAAGTAGATGGTAGAGTTTCTAATATACCATTGGGTGCAATCTTTTTTAAATATTAATGTATACTTTACTAAATGCTTCGAGTCTTTAAACACATATGGTCTTCAAATCAGCAAAAGTCTTTTAATTTGAAGCATCAAAGGCTATCTTAAACTTGACTTAAGGAGAGAACTAGATATTCAATATCAATTTATTTTGCATTTTAATTATAGTGTATTAATCGTACAAAAATATGTTAATTTCTGATAATTCTTTAATAAATAAAAAATAATGGGCTCTCTCGGGAATTGAACCCGACCTACATGCACCCAAAGCAAGCGTACTACCGATATACTAGAAAGCCTCTTCTTGATGAGTATTGCAATACATGAATTTATTCAGTTAATATTTTTATGAAACATAATAAAAATACAGAAGATGTAAATTATTGGAAGTTGTAGTATGAAGAATTAAGAAAGTAGAAAAGGCTATTCTACACAAACAACGCAAACTCTCAATTAGTGTAGTAGCTGTAAGAAAAATGTCTCAAATATGAATAAACTATTGAAAAGCTAAACTAATTGATTAAATTTACTCCGACATCAGGGGAGGATGAAAGTGAAATAATAAAGTTATAGTACAAATAATAATTAGAGGAAAAAGACTCCTTAATTCTCATATTATAACGAGATAATCTCAATATACAGAAAGTGGCCTTAGAACATCTAAAGAAATCAGATCTCTAAATAGATACTTTCAGGATTTAATGTAACTAATTAAAACTTTAAATTGATGAAAATAACAAACTAATAAATCATTTACAATAGAAATTAAAATAAGAGTAATTGGAAACAATAGAATTTAAAGAGAAAATTGTAATTTCTGAAAAAATGAATGAAACACTCGAATAAACTGTTGAAAAACTGAATCAAGACTTATTGACGGCAAAAGAAAAATGTAAGAAGGAGCTTTCACAAATGTTGCAGAAATATAAGTAAAGTGATCAAGAATACACTGTTGTTAAAAATAAAATCTACGAGCTTTCAAAAATATTATGGGGTAAATATGGCACTGAAAATATGGACATTTAATAAATGCTTGATAAAATGGATTAGTATTTTAACTAAATTCTATCTGAAAATAAGGAAGCCAAAAAATAAATATCCTAATTGACTGCTGATATTATTTAACATACAAATAAAAACCAATAATTAGAGAATGATATCTAATAATTGAATAAAATATTAATTCAACTTTAAAATGAGTAAGAATAACAAAATAATCAAAAAATAGTTGAACCTAGTGATTCCTTGAAAAATGAAGAAAAAGAGCAAGAACTTTAAAAGGAGGGTCAATAAGTTGAATTAAAAGACCCTGCACCTTAGAAAATTGAATAAATAGTTCCATAAGACTAAATTTAGTGAATGTTTTTATAATCTATCATATGAGAAAAAATTAATTATCGTAGATAAATGCTTAGTTAAGTCGTTAATCATTAACGATAATCCCCTTTTAAGAAACCACCAATTTTCTAAAATAACAATCATAGAAAACCTATTCAGTTTAAAACCAATGATGAATTAGATTATAAGATTCAGGAATGTGTTGAAAGATCATTAAATCAAGTTGATGTTTTGCAGTAGTTGAGGGCAAGATCTAAAGATAAATATTTTATCAATATCATATAACCTAAGTAAGACAAAATGGATTCAGGGTCCTGTTTAAATATTTAACAGACTCTAATAAGGAATAATAATAACTTTGAATTGTTGTTCTAAGAAACCATACAAAAAAGTAGATAAATCACTTAGAAATATAAATGGGAATGATTATTATTTGTAGATTCATAATTCTTCAAGTTTTTTGTGATCGACTAAGGGGTTGTTTTTAATGAGTAACTGTTTGGCCTTTTCTGCATGATCAAATTAACACTAATGTTCTTCAGGGAGCCGATGTTTGCTGCAAAAGTAAGAATTACATTTGCATTATATTCCTGTTATACCCAATTTTCGTCTGCATACTTTACATTTTGATGAATCCTCCTGAATTTTTAAATTCACTTAAATACCTTTGCTTCCTATACTTGAACAATTTCAGGCTTTTCTTCGATATTCTGCTATTATTACTGCTATTATTGCTCTTATTGTTAATTGACTTTTGTCAAAGTCCTAAGTGTAGAAAAGTAGTGTGATACTTGAAACATTGAGAACAGTAGAAATTTGTAGCAGCTGTACCAAAGAAGGTATTGCATATTTCGCATAATTTAGTTTCTTGTTTTACTTCCTGATTTTTAGATTGTTCTTATGTGGCAGGTCCTTGATTGTTTTGCATAATTTAATTAATGTATGAAATGCTAATTTTAAGTTGTTTAAATATCACTGTTGGCTTTTTCTACGAATTTCGTCTTAAAGAGCTTTCTCCCATTCTCGTTATCTAATATTAGAATATTTGTACTTCTATAATCTGATTTCCTATTGTTTTTGATCTTATAATTGCTAGTTCTGTAAATAAGTTGAAACAATGGGCCTTTCATCTGCATAACGTTAAGATGCTTTATGTTCTAAGGATGGCTACTTGTTGAGCCTTGAAACGTACCTAGTGTCATCACTAACAGTTGATTGATTGCAATCAACTTAAACATACGGATGTTGTAGTAATTTATCAGCAGATGGTCTTTTATCAGCAGGAATGAATATTTGGTCAAGAAAATCTCTCGCAAGAGGTGTAATTTTAGTAGGGTAATTGGGTTTTCCGTCAATGGCTATTCTTTTTAAGAGTTCCCCTACATCCATGTCTCGGCCATATTTATCTGCAAAAGGAGGCATACCTCCAATCATTTCTATAACAACTCCACCTACAGACCAAATATCAGATGCAAAAGATGCTCCCTTCATTTAACAAACTTCTGGAGCCATCCAGTATGGAGTACCTTTGAGAGATTTATTTTGTTGAATGAGTGACTCTTCAGTTTCAATAACTTTAGATGTGCCGAAATCAGTTAACTTGATTGTACCATCATGATCTACTAAAATATTGGCTGCCTTGATATCTCTATGTATGACACCTTCATTATGTAGATAGTTCACTCCTTCCAGAATTTGTTTAGTATACATTCTGACAGTGGACTCCTCTAATCTCACAAAATCAAGAACCTTTCTTAACGACCCTTAAGAGATGTATTCCAATGCAATATCAACATAAGTTTGGTCAGGCCCTACCTCTGTGAAATAATATTTAATGATGTTTTTGTGTTTCAATTTCTTTAATAATTTAACTTCTGATTTAAGAGCTAAGATTGTACGATTGATCTATTATGTTAATATTGTAATTACTTATTCTCTATCCCCTTACAGTTTGACTGTTTTGATAGCCATCATTCGGCCATGTTTCTTATCCAGAGCCAAATAAACTTTGGAAAAAGCACCAGTTCCAATCAAATCACTCTTTTCATAATCTCTCTTGACAGGTGGTTTAGAGATAGGCTCAATTTATTTTTATTCCTAATTTGTATTTAACTATTATTTGTTTTATTATTAGACTGGATTCGGGGGGTTTGGGGTTAGTGGTGCTTACTGCTTTGTAGGATTTTATTATTCTACAGTTTTGGGTTATTGGATATCCTTTTTGGATCCACAGCAACAACCCATTATAATTATAATATAAACAAATAAAATCAGTATTTTTGCAATTCTCTCTTGATAAACTCATTCCATTCTTTTTGCTTATCAATATTTTAGCTATGATTAGTTTCTTGGTCGTATTTGCGTTCTAGAATGATGTATTCTTGAAAGGTTTCTTAAAAGAGTTTTGATGATTCTAATCGGTAGTTTTTAGTAAACTTCATCTTCTCAGCCCTAGGTAAGGAACAAATTACCTTAATTTAAACTCAAGTGCACAAAGACATCCAATCAAATAATGACCAGTCTCATGTTCGAGTAAACGATTCCATTTATTCTTGACCCATGACTTAGTACTTAAACAACACCAAGCATTGACAAGTAATCGATATCTTATGTTATTGCTTTTCTTCATTTTCTTCATTGTAATGTCGTAGGTGTACCCAACAGTCCAGTAACAGTGTGCTTTCCATATTGAGTAAACGTTGGGTGGTGCTGAAAATAAATCCCAAGTGACTTTAAGGATCTTTACTCCATATATGGTGGTTGGTAGGATGCCATCAAAGTCTCTGAACTCTGAAATGTTTAATGGATCATCAGTTTCCTCATGATCAGAGTAGTTACTGCAACAAGTGGAGTAACGAGAATTGCACTATTCGATTTCAGGTAATCTACTATCATGGAAGGGAGTACTTCAACTGAGAATGTGATCTAGTAGACTACAAATCACGTATATTCATTAATATTTCAGATTAGATATATTTACAAATTTGACATCCCAAAAGAGTTCTCTAAGGGATCATTGTCTAAAGTACTTCCAAATCCTAATTTAAGTGTATCCTTTGTATGTGGGAATGAGACATCTATGACTGAAGTGAGTCTGCCCTCAGGATATCTACTTCCACAAACTGAGATGCCATTTTTCACTTTTGAATAATCATATTTTTCTGTCCAAACATATTCCATGCCATCCATTCTCCCGATACTCGCTCTCATAAATCCAGTTTCACCTCCCCAACCATCAATAAAATGATAATTAGCTACAATACGAACCTTGCTATGTTTTGGTACCTCTACAAATGTTTTCTACACTTCTCCTCCTGCAAATTTACCATACCCACCTAACATACTTAATCCTCCACAAGTAGATATTGAGTTATCACTCCAATCTACTGGTTATTGCCAATAGTTCTCTTGTTACCATAGCATCCATTGAGGTTGATTTTTATAATAAAAGTTTCCTTAAATACGCAATGAGTGAAAAGAAGCTTTTTCTGCAGAAGTATAAAACTCTAATGGTGATATGGATAACACAATATCTTCATTGAATGTCCATTTAACTGCTCTATCAATGGTAATACGAGAAGTGGAGTGTGGTAAACTAATGAATTCTAAGAAAGCAGGTGAAGAATCAGTGCCAACTAGACTAAGTGAGGCCATTTGTAGGGCTACTTGTTAAGTGATTACTTTTTCTGAGCAAAGTACACTACTCAAAAAGTATAATATAATCATTAATAATAAAAACGATAAAAATGCTATTATTACATGTATTAATAGGAGTGGTGTTGGCTGAACTTAAGTTCGATTAAGAAATCACTAAACTAGAATAGACATAATTAGGGAAAACCTTTTTGGACACTGTTCAAATTGCTGTGAAGAGCAAGGAACCATTAGATAGAGTGTTCTAAATTTTGCGTGATCAATAATAGAGTTATGAAAATGAATTCTTTTCTATTGATGAAAAACACAAAAGTTATAGTGGTAAGTGTGTTAAGGATTTGGGTGAGTTCGATAATTTTATTGCGCTTTTAAAGGCACGAATTATGGATTTACAACAGGCTCTAGATGATAAAATACCTGAAAAAGCCAAAAAAGTAAGTACTATGTAGAGCAAAAAGAAGGAAAAAGGTATGCTTGTCAATCGAATAGATGAGATACAATAAAATAGATAAAAATAAAAGTGTATGTTCGACACAAGACTTGAGTAATTATTTTTAAATATCAAAGAGAACATTAAACAGCAATATCAGCAGTAGTGGCAGTCAGAGAAATATTTGAATCTGCTTTACTTGAAAGCGAGGATGGTTAATCATCATTTATAGAATTATAAGATGATGATATTGATAAAGTATAAAGTTTGATTGGTTATGCCAGTATGAAAGCAGGAGATTTTAAGCACCTCTAAGGCTATAGTTCACTATTTTCAGTCATGGAACAATTATAAGTAGGTTAAATTGCAAAACATGAAGAAGCAGTTCGTAAGTTGGTTGAGTCATGCAATGATTTGGAAAATTATATTGATATTGCACGCAGTCTGTTGAGATCAGTAGATGATATAAGAGAATCTTACTTTTAGAGACTATTTAAGTCATTGAATCAAGATTTAAGGGATGTGAATGCTATAATTGATGAATTAGAATCTGATGCAAATGTTTTAGAAGCATAAATTAAAGTACTCACAATGGATAGAGATGAAGCATTGTAGAAATAAGAAGCTAAAGTTAAATAGAGAGGAGATAGAGCAACTGAATGTGAGTAAGAAGAAAGTGTTTATTAATTTAAATTACAAGAGAAGTATTGATATTAATATAAAGTAAGTCAACGGGAGAGAGAAACCATTCAAAGAATATTGGCTTTATGTTTAGACAATGTAAAAGAATTGAAACAATACATCAAGAAAAGAGGAGATTAATTCTATTGATGATATTATTTCATTTCATTAACTAATTCATGATCTTATCAAATTCTATGAATTTATTCAGAATTTTCTTTTTATGTTATGTTGGTTTTCTATTAATAAATTATTAATATTATTAGAAATCTTCAGGACTAACAAAACTCTTTATTATTGGTAAACATTATTATTAGTATTATTATTATTGTGGTTTTGGTTATTCTTTTGGTATTTCTTTTTAACCACTACTATTACTAGTATTCATCTTTACTCTAGATTATCTATTAGGAACAGGAGTATAATTGATTTTCTATATACACCAATTTGTTGTTTCTTGTCTACGAGGTTCTCTCATCACTTATCTTGGTATATGTACTCTTCTGAAGAGAGGTTTTCTTGGTTATCCATTATCTTCTTAACAGCTTATTGTTCTTTATCTCACTGAAGCAGATAATTAATGAATATTTGGTCCAGGTTCAATGACTGATTTCCTTCCGAATACTTCTTTTATTTTATGTCTTAATTATGAATAATCTTCTCCTTTAAGTAATTGTTTAATAATTTTAATATCCTTGATTACACTACTATGAGCATATTTTGGTGAATCAAATTGTAAAACTGCTGATTTTAACATTAATTTCTAACTGGTAATATTGACTTCACAATGTCCAAATAATGGTATATATTGAATGTCCTAATTCAATAGAAAACTATACTGGTTTTTTGAAGAGCATACAATCTACAATCAGTATATGCAATAGCTTCTCCTTCAAATTGATTATGTACTTCTTTTCCATGTTGTAAAAGTCCACCTTCTGATATGAATATTATGGTATCATCAAGGAACACTTTCTATTTAGCCGATACTCTTATGCATGTTAGGTAAGGGTATAGTAGAGTAGGTAACTATTAATATTAACTTAATAAAGGATTAGTTGTGAGAACCTAAATGTAATGTAGATCTTCTTTAACGTTTTGTGGTAAATGAGGCCAAATAGAATGTACTTTTATTATTATAACTCTATCATTGTAAGATTATTTAGTTAGTGTATAGAAGGATTGATTCTACAAACCCATTTGAGTAAATGCTTAACCAGGAAGTAGAGTATATTAATGAGCAGTTAATGTACCATCTAATGGTATGTATATGTTTTCTCCCTTATCATAGAGTCTATTATTAGATATATCTAGAGTTGGTTCCACTTTTGTATTGAGTTTGTTGAGGAATGGAATGTCCATTAAAAATATTAATAACTAAAAAATGGTAAGAATCACTAATTATACTAGTTTGGAATCTTTAACTTTTCAACTATGATAATTGTCCTTTTGCTAGTCATATGTACAGCAACTTATATTCGTTAAATGAAACCAGACTTAATAAACAATCATAGACATGGATTTCGTGGATTTTTTAGAAGATGTGCAGTTATAGGGGTAATAGTATTCTAATTGAAGGATCGACTATCACCACTTGTATCTGGTTTATGTTTTGTGATGAGTGCATACGTGTTATTATTTTGAGATAATCATTTAATTATGTAAGAATTACTCATGAATTTATTTAAAATTATTTTTAAAAATTTTACCATGAAGCAGCCAAAACAATAAGCATAATACGATGTACTTAAAGGTGCCGTCAAAGGTTAGATTATTTCTGATTTCTTAGGTTAAGTATGTACTAGATTTCCTCCAGAACCTTCTGGATATTTACATATTGGACATGTAAAAGCTTCTGTTCTTAATTATCGTTATGCTAAAATGTATGATGGTAAGATGTTGGTTCGTTTTGATGACACCAATCCAACTAAAGAGAAAGCAGAATATTAAGATGCAATTTTAGAAGACCTCAAGACTTTAGGTATTGAGTGGACAAAGATGTCTTATTCAAGTGATTACTTTGACTTGGCTTAAGAAAAGGCTGTTTTCCTTATTGAGAAAGGTTTGGCTTATTGCGACAACACTCCTGTACTTTAAATGAGAGATGAGAGATTTAATGGAATTGAGAGTGCAAATCGTGTTAATTCTGTTGAAAAGAATCTTGAACTCTTTAAATCAATGCTAGATGGCACTGGAAATGACTATTGTTTAAGAGCTAAAATAGACATGAAAGCACTAAATAAATGTATGCGAGACCCAGTTCTTTATCGTACTAATCAGACACCACATCATCGTACAGGAACTAAGTACAATGCTTATCCAACATATGATTTTGTTTGTCCCATTTTAGATAGTATTGAAGGAGTTACTCATGCGATGAGAACAAATGAATATTCCGATAGAATTGAATAATATTAATGGGTCCAAAAAGCCTTAGAATTGAGACCAGTTGAAATTTATGAGTTCTCAAGATTGAATTTTGTCAATACTTGTTTATCTAAGAGAAAGTTACAAGATTTTGTGGATCGTAAAGTTGTTGAAAGTTGGTAAGATCCTCGTTTCCCAACACTTAGAGTAATTCATAATTCTATTCTAGGGTATTTTACGTAGAGGGGTAACAGTTGAAACATTACATGATTTTATGTTGGAGTAAGGACCATCAAAGAATGCAAATTTGTAAACTTGGGATAAGTTGTGGTCTATTAACTTTAATAAAATTGATCCAATCTCACCAAGATACACAGCCATTGGCAGAGAAGGAATAGCTATTCTTACTATTTCTAATTATAATCATGACAATACTCTTGATGTTGTTACTGTTCCATAACATCCAAAGAATGCAGAACTTGGTACAAGACCCCTGTTCAGAAGTGGGTAGCTGTATTTAGAAGCATAAGATGCTAATGATATTAAGGTTGATGAAAAGATCACACTTATGAAGTGGGGTAATGTGAAGATCACAGAGAAAACTGAAGTAAATGGATAAATCCGTTTAACTGCAGTAGATTTACCAGAGGATAAAGATTTTAAGACTACTAACAAATACACTTGGTTAGCCAAAGATACTCCTTCAGTTGAAGTTGATTTGGTTGAATATGATCATTTGATTAAGGTTAAAACAATTGAAGAGGATCACAAATTTGAAGATTACTACAATCCAAATAGTAAATTTGTGACCTAAGCTATTGCTGATGCAGGTATTAAGGCATTAAATGTGGGTAATTAATTATATAATTTAGGTTCCTTCCTTTAATTTGAGAGAAGAGGTTACTTTAGAATAGATAAAATAATTGGAGATAAGTTTGAATTGATTTATGTTCCTGATGGAAAAACAAAGGCAGCTAGTATTTAAACTAAACTTGATTTGAAGACAGTTTAAACAGGAATCAATGAAGGTTAATAACAAGAACCCTAACAACAACACTAATAATAATAAGCAAATCCAGAGAGTAAGTCATAGAAGAAGAAACTTGAAGCAGAGAGAAAAAAAGCAGAGAAGAAGGCTGCAGCTGCTCAATAATAATGAGAAAATGTTCAATTATATAAATATGTCTAATTTTACATAATCTTTTCATGGTGCTGCTTCATTTGGCAAGGGTGAAAGACTAAACAATGTAGACTGATATTCAAATTTAGTTCCTATCTAAATAACAATTGCCTAGCCCAAATCAATACGTACTACAATCCACTCTTTCCACCAGTACAACAAAGTTTGGCACATCACTTCGAAATTAGTGGATTTCCAACACTCCCTCTGTTGGCCATTATGATATTGAAAAACCTGATGTACTCATTTCAGATAATCCAGCGACATAAATTGAAGATCACCATGAAGGGCAAACGGAAGGAAAATTTAGATTCCACAGTAGTTGGGTAAAATGAATGATATCATAGACCAGGAAGTTACACATATGATGCACCAAGGAGTGGTCGAAAATATGGTTTTGGAGATAGATTTTTGTAAACCTATGAAACTGACACTCCAGGTCCTAATTACTATAACTGCAATACTTCATATTGGAAATAAAGTAGTAATAAGAAGGATGGTTTTATGTTGAGTACAAGTAAGTAGGATACCATATATCCTCGATCATAAACACCTGCGTATTATATTCGAATAATTAAGCCCAAATCAATACGAGACAAGTGGTAGTCAACCTCCTCTTAATTAAACATTCACAAAAGGACCAAGAGAAGCTTATTATTTAGATACTCCTGGTCCTGGCAGTTATCATCAAGAACCCAAAGGAGGAAAAGGATTTTCGTTTCTTGCAAAATACAAGGCATGTCCTCCTCCTAATTTTCCTGGGCCAGGTTAGTATGATATTAAGGCTCATAAAATATCCAATGGAACAATCAAATTCAACTAAATCAAAAGGGAAACAATCTTTTCTAAGATTAAAGATGAAAGTCCTGGTCCTGGAGCATACATATAGACCACTTCAGAGTCGAAAAAAGGGATCAAATTTAATAATGCTTAAAAGATATTCGATTATTCAACAAAAGTTCCAGGTCCTGGTAAGTATGAAGCTGATAATTAAAATTTATCAAAAAAAGGTGGAGTAATTTGCAAGCTTTATAGACCAGTGAGGTTTAACACAACACCTGGTCCTGGATAATACAATTTAGAGTATTAGTAGAAGGAAGATTCCAATAGTAGATGGAGTTAATCAAAAAGATTCAAAGATTTAACAGATAATATTTTAGGACCTGGCAGCTATTCGGTTGAGAAATAGTTGTCTTAAACTGGAGTTTCGTTTACTAAACAGAAAAATAAAAGAGAACCCATATCAAAAACGCGTTTCGAGCCACCTGGCCCTGGAGAGTATGAAAATAATAGCGATATTGGGTACATTCCAGGGTATTTGACAAAAAAAAAGCAATAATGACTATTCACTATGGTTATATTTCAAATAACAAATCATAGTCAGTTCTATTTCCGAACTTCATTTTTACATACTTATTTTGTGACCAAACATCCATTTAATTGGTGTATAGTCTTGAAAATGGATTACCACTAATCCCAGTGTCTATTACAAAATAATTTGACTCTTCTGGATCCATGGATATAATTTATTTATAATTTGAACCAGTTGTGCCATCAAAGGATTCATCTAATAAATAGGATGATACTCCTACAGTTCTTCTATTACCTCTGTATTGTACTTTTCTTTCAAAAATAAAAGCAAAAGGAGTATTGGAGAAGGCATGAGGAAAGTGTTGATGATGTAATTCACCCCATTTCCAGGATGCTGTAGATTTTCCAAACTTTTCTTCAATAAATTTCACTGCTTCTTATAGAGATACTACTAAATTCTTAGCACATTTGTCCTATTCATTACCGATGCAATATGGTGCATTGAGTATTTGTGCCCCTGATTCTGCATTATTCATGTCAATTAAATTCTTAAAATGAAATGAATCAAAAATATAAAAATTGTTCCATTGTTTAGTTACAGTTTCTGTAATATTAGGGTGAAATTTATAGGAGTAAAAATATTCAAACACACCATAGAGTAATGCTTCACTAGATTCAGTGTTCCAATTACAATTCCATTTCTCTATCATGCTAATTTTTAATTTAAGTTTTTAATTTGTATCATATTTTTAAAGTAATGATACTAACGCATGTTTGGTGTTACACGCATAACTATCAACAGTATCAGATTATAATTTAATGTGATCCAAAATATCAAATTTCTTTCCCTTTGCAATTTAATCATTCAGAAGATCATTCAATCTTCTTGCCCTACTTGTAGGTTATGAATTCCAACTTAATTCATTGTCAGGAATGAATTTATTGTTGGCTACAACAATGAATCCCTTTTCGGGATCTATAATCATTGGAATTTCTGAATATGGTACATACCTTATCCATTCTTTGTTATGAGTCTTAACATATGCATTATCCTCTGGATGTCCTTATTTTAATACAAGTCTGCCAGTTGAAAGATATCCAATATGATTATCATGACTGATAAATACCATTCCATTATTTGGATAGCATACATGTTTAAGTTGTTCCATGCTTGCTCTAATATCACTGCCTTGCACAAAATTAATAAAACCATCAAATGATTCATAATCATCAATATGGACGATTGATTGCAAAGAAAATGCATGGCCATCAAAATTTCTTAATTTTTTATTCTCAATATAATATTACATAATAGGCCCATGATGAGTATGGTATATCTTTATTGATATACTCTCCTATCCCTTAATGGAAATAATTTCCTCTGTTTCTTTACATTCTATTAATTGATCGTGGTGAGTATAAAAGTGTTTACCATCTTTAATTGTGATTTCTTCTTCATAAATATCACCACCATCTGAATAAAGTGTTGTCATTCCCCATCCTAAATACTTACTTCTACCACTTAGACTAAATGGTACACCAGGCAGAGTTCCTCCAATAACAAAATTATCTTGATCTTGATAGAATATTTCTGCCTGATACCACTAAGAAGGCATGCCATTATCAAGATGTGGATCATTGGCTAAATGAGGTTTACCACTCTTTGTATGTTTTCCACTAATCACCCAAGCATTGGATCCTTTTAATGTTGGAAAAATATAATTTGAATGATATTCTGGAATAGCCTCTAAAATTTATTTGATATCAAATGATGATTATATTTTATCATCATTATGATTACTTATACCAGTGTAAGAAACATTATTTAACTGAATAAAATTTTACCATTCACTTTTGAGTACTTCTGTGATTTCACTATCATATTAATTCTAAGGTCCTACAGAACCTAGAATATTAGCTAATTCTCTGCCATAAATTTCATCAAATTTAGTTCTCATAAATTCATGAAACTAATCATTTACATTAAGTAATGACATCAATTTAATGAATGCTACACTATCAATAATCTGCCAATCATCAAAATCTATTCTCAATAATTTAAATTCAATAGGCAATATTTTTAATGACTTCACTCCATCATTAATTCCATCAGCATATGATTAGAGATGTAATCTTGCTTAGGTACTTAATTTTTAAACTATTCTACGGCATGAATCTAAATATCCTAAATTACGAATGTATTTATCAATATTCAATATATCCTCTCTATATCCAAATATTTCACTTAATCTTCCTTAAGATGACATTCTAATTCATAAAAATTAAATACCTTCTAATATGTAATTACCATAATCTATCTTATGCATGTACAAATCCTAATCCATAGTATCCTTCAAGGAGATTCCTGCCATGGATATGAGGTATTCCGTATTGTTTATCTCGATAGATCCTAATTAAAATTACATTATACTTGACATCGTGAGTGATGTGTTCTGACTTCCAGACTCCTTCATAACTTGGTACACTCTGATATATGAATACTATAGGGGAGAGAATCACAATAAGAAGGGTTGAAATTACTATTTTTCCAAACATTTTAATTAATCATTGATTAACAAACACTGGAATATGACGCTCAGAAAACTTTTTGGCCTTCACTTTGATATTCTCAACTATCAAAGGTTGAATGTCTCTGCTCTTTATGGGATCTTCATTTGCTTTGAATTATGGCAATATGGCCAGTATTATACCCCCATTCTGATAATGCGACGATACTTCCCGCACTTGTACTCTTGTAAAGAAGGCTGTTCCCTTAATCAGGGGCACACATAAATGACCTTTCAATATTTATTCCCCTTTATTATTGACCTTTATTTCTTTTGGGTATTACTCCTATGAGTAGATGGCAATGACTAATTCAATCTTGTTTGGATTCTTCACTAATTCTCCATTTTTATTTTTTAATTCAACTCTTAATTGAAAGATTCTGTCTCTATATAGTGGTGTTTCAAGTGGGTCTGCTAATTGAAGCTTGTATTTGTACTGCTTTTCCAATAACTTGAATAGTTAAATTAATTATACAGATCGGAGGTTAAATGGAATATTCATTTAAGAGTGTGTATACAATTCATCATTTCTTTTGATTTGTATTTATGAGCATGACATTTCAGGTTTGACTTATTAAATGAGTTTACTATTGATCTGTTGGAATTTGCCCAAATAATCTTAAAGCAAAGAATTAAATTTATCTTGACTAAGACTCAACTGATCAAGTAAAGTTTTGTATGCATCCACTTGTTTATCAAGGAGGTCAAAAAACTGTTGCTATTGTGCAATGATGTTTTGCATAGATAAATAATAATTAATGAATGCAAGTAAATTCTAACATCAAGTATATCAATGTTGCAAAGCGAAAATCTTGAGCCAATTTCCAGATAATTCTCTTCGAGGTGAGTGATGGTCTTGATTTGGTGATTGTGTAAGTGGGGATTCTATGGTTAGATGGAATATTACAATCAATAGGCCTTGTTCTACCTGTAATTACAGGTGTACGCATAATTAATTTGAGTAAATCATCCTTCTCTTGACTCTAATCAACTTTTAAGTCTTCAGTTTTGCAAATTTCATTTTCATCATTTGTTCTTTTTAGTTTTTCCATGTCTAATCGAATATATTCTGCATTCAATTTAGTGAGCATCTCCCCCAAATGAGTATCGTCATCAGTATACATCTAAGCAAACTCTTCTTCATAGTAAGCACAAAAATATTCATGCTTTAGGGCTTCAAAGGAAGTTATTCTTCTATCTGGATCATTTTGTAGCATTTTCAGCAATAAATTTCGTTAACTGTCAGAGGCTGGTTTTAGTTTATCAGTTTTAAAATCTATAATTGCTTCTTTGTTCCTTCTTACTATTGTGTTGTAGCTCTTACCTTTAAAAGCTGGTTGTCCTGTCAATAAAATATAAAATATTATTCCTAGCGAGTACATATCACAAACTGAACCATATGTAAGTAAATCATCTTTAAGATTGATTATTTCTGGTGCTACAAATCCAGGAGTGCCACATTTTGTATAAAGGAATGGTTTCTAATTCACATTAGTTGCCAGACCAAAATCTGCTATCACAACTGAGTCAAAATTCCTAAAAATCATTTTTAATATACTCTGGCTCCTTAAAGAGGATATTTTCCAATTTAAGATCTCTATGCATGATTCCTTTTTAGTGAATGTATTCTAACCCAGATAATAATCCTTTCATGATTTAATGGATTTGTTGAGAAGTAAATAACTTTTTATTTCTCAACAATCCATACAATTGATCGCCTTCAAGTAGTTCAAGGCACATATAAATAGAGTTTTATGTTTCATAGACTTCGTATAACTTCATTAAATTTGGATGATCTAGTGCTCTCATTATTTGAATTTCATTCATCAAACCTTCCTAACCAATAACCAAATACTTTACCTTCCCATTTTCTTCCTTGTATACTGCATTCTTACAAAAAGCTTTGATTGCCATTTTCATTCCATCTTCGATTCGTTGTGCTAAATAAACAGAAGCGAAACTCCCTTTTCCGATCTTCCTCTGAACTCGGAAATATTGGTGAAAACCGATCTGATTGATTTTGGTACTAAGATAGTGTCTGAAGAGTTCTAAATCGGAAACTGCTCCCCTAAATTCACACCATTTTCCCACATTCTCCTTCATAAATCTAATGGCAAGTATCTCCCCTAGACTTGCAATGTTATCGCCTCTATTCTCTGATATAGATGGGTCCACTAATGTTGGTGGAGTTCTTATTACTTGGAACTTGTAATCAAAATCGAATGTGAGTATTTTGGCAGGTTAGGTATAATTGTGATCCTTTATCTATAAAAGTTTTTGTTACATGAAAGAGAATGATATTCTCTTAAGTGCATTATAAAAAGACAAAACGAGAATTTTTACCCACTTTAAAGAGTTTTAAGGGTAAGTGGCAGTGAAACTAGGTTTAATTCTAGTCAATCTTGTTCCAAATTCTTTAATTTTACATAATATTAATAAATAGAGACTACATTCATATATATATTGCGAAATAAGAGAAGATATAACAACAAAATTAATCGCCATCCTTACGCATTTAATTTGATAATAATATTTTCATAAAAATTGCTCAAATGTATTAATATTTCATCTGAATCCTGGTCTGTATCCTGAGCCAATTTAGCTGCTGCCTAATTGTACCAATTCAGTTTTAACCACTAAAGGAGCTTCTTCAACTTGATTGGCGAATACGATTGCCTCACCCAAGCCTAAATAACAATAATTATTACAATGTGCTTTATCAATACCGACTTATTCAGTTTCTGCATCAATTCTAAGAACTCCAAATCCTTTGAGGACAAGTAATGTAATTAACACGAAGAAGGCAACCCACACAAATATTATCAAGAGTCCGAGTAATTGTAATCCTAAGAGTTTTGCTCCAAATCCATAGAATACACCAGCTTTGGTGTCGAAAAATGCTGAAAGGAAAATACCCAAAAATCCTGATCCCTGATAATAGAAATAATGCTTACCAAATAAACTGGAACAACTTCAACAGGGTCATCAATGTGTACTTTTGGTACAACTTTAGCTAAAACACTGTAGAGGAGTGCAGCCAAAAGACCATAAATAAATGCAGTCCATGGTTTCATGTCATCGGTAGCAGCACTGACGGCAACTAATCCACTGACAACACCTCTTGAAAGTGCAACCAAAGAAGTTGTTTCATATTGGAAATATCTAACAACGAATGCGACGAATCCTCCAGTTGCTCCTGCAATCAAAGTATTGACTGCAACTAATCCTTAAGTATATTTTGAGTTTTCTCCTTATGCAACAACACCACCATTGTAGAATAACCATCCGGCAAAGACCAAAATAGTACCGAAGGCAATATAGATTGGTGAGTGTCTTTGGAATTACAAAGTTGTATTTGGATCAAATCTGAATTTTCTTGGTTTCAAGAGTACTGTGACGACTAAACCAGCGACTCCTGCAGCAAAGAATACTACACCTGCTCCTGAAAAATCTTTATATCCCAAAGTTTTCAACCTAAATTTAAAGATAAAAGTACCATCCTGAAGCTAAAGTCCAATGAGTCAAAGCTGCATAAATGAATCCAGCATATACGATGCTCAACACTGACCATGCTAAGAATGTCATTCTTTCAGCTGCTGCTCCTGATAATACTGCTACTGCGACTGCGGCTCCGGCTGCTCTGAATACTTAAAATTTTGAATATTAACAGAAATACCAAAGTTAGTATAGTCATTTCCGTAGGCTGAAGCTTCCCAATTTGCTCCACCTAATTTTGTGCCTCCCATAAAATTGGTTTAGAAATCGTAACCAAATGAAAATCCATATCCAAACTACATTAATGATCATTAATTACCAACCACCAAATCAAAATTGTTAAGAACAAACCCAACAAAACTTTGATAACAATGGATTGAGAATTCTTGTATCTCACTGATCCTGCTTCAATGAAAGCAAACCCAACTTGTGTTAACACAATGATAAATCCAGAAATCAAAATCCAATCATAGTCCAAACCAGATCCTGATGCTGGTGGTGTGGGGATTAAGGCAGCTGGATCTGCAGCTATTTATATACACTCAATAATACCTGCTGCATCTTGCTGATGTCTAAAAAGATGACCCATATCTTCCGTTATTTAAATTTTTTAAAATAAATTTATTGCTAACTATAAATCAAGGACCCTTATATAACTCTGAATATTTATATAATTTAAGATATATATCCATCAATTAATTGACATCGTATGATTTTATCATGGTTTTTATCAAACTAAATTAAGATACTTGAGCTGAGAATTATGAATTGGCAATAAAACTAAATATTTTCAATTGATTGCAATTTACAAAATTATCAATTATAAAAATTCCCCTTTGAAATATATTTTATCATATTTATTATAATCTAAATTCATAAATATTGCGGGAAATGATACACTTCTGGAAACTCTCATAAGTGTTTGAATGCATAATAACAAATAATGAAAATTTAAAGACCCTATAGAAACCCTACTAAATATCAACCGCACTATGAAAAAAAGCCGCTTATGTTTATATTTCTTGCTACTAAATGTGGGATAAAAAATTTGCTATTTTATATATAAAAATTTGAATTTAAATTCAGAGGGAAAAATTCATATAACAAATGAGCTCAGAATTTATATAGGATGGAACTCCATTTACGAAATTGTTTTAACGACTCGAAAAAATACATCAATCTCCTGTCTTTAATGCTGATTGTATCCAAAACTAGGATGAGTTGGAAATGAAGGACCAGTCACCAGAGTAGGTGTGCAAGAAACTTGAGTTTACACCTTGCCTTAAATCCCCTCATTAGTATTATTTCCTTCTAATCAAGATTTTAACCATATTCTCCTCTCAATCATTAGACCACCAAAAAAACAAATATTTTTGGGTTATCCCCGGCAAGATAAATAAATTTCGATCATACAAAGACAGAATAACGACTTGTCAATATTAGCTCACCTTTGAGTTCATTGAAGATACCAGACGATCTGCTGTGTGATGAGGAGGACATAGGGTCGGAGGATTAAGAGGTCCCCTCTCAATTTCGTAGTCCTCCCAAATCCCCGCATCGAAAGCAAGAAAGAGCTACTAAACTGAAATTCATTAATTTTGTCACTCTCAAAAAGCCTCTTAAATTTACTAGTGATTAGGTGAATAATAGAAAGCGCACAAGCTCAAAGAGAAGAAAACCATAAACAGAATAGAAGCCTAAATTGATTGTCTGTAATTGTAAGAAATCAAAATGTCTCAAACTTTATTGTGATTGCTTTGCTGCAGGAGTAGCCTGTGGGAAGGATTGCAATTGTTGTTCATGTCATAACAATGATGATCACACAAAAGAGAGGGAAAATGTGATCAAATAAATTATGGAAAGGAATCCCTCGGCTTTTAGACCAAAAGTAGAATCAAGGGTATTTATGAATTAAATATTTAGAGTAATTCTGAAGACGAAGTTGATCATAAACCCAGACATTTTAAAGGGTGTAATTGTAAGAAATCAAATTGTCTAAAGAAATATTGTGAATGCTATTAGATGGGAGTAAAGTGTTCAGAATTATGTAAATGTGATGATTGTAAAAATTGTGAGATGCCAGTGAAAAAGGATTCAAGAAAAAGAATTAAGCATACTCACTCATGCTATAAAAATACTGAAATATATTGATTTAGGGTCCTTTTTTTGTTTTTTTATAAATCTACTGTTGTTTTTAAATATAATTCTCAGTGTCTAAATAATGAGTATTATTATTAGTACTAATAATAATATAGTTGCTAATTATAAGGAATATAATTTCCTAATTATGAATATGGTTGAATCTGTTAATATTATCCCCACCAGAGATTATTACTAGAATTTATATTAAAAACTGCCTAATCGTCTAAATTTTCAGCCTATTTTTAATTTCCATCAATTTCCTCCTTTTTACATTGAATGTTTTCGGGATCGATATTTCTATCAGTTTTTCCTTGATATTGATCCTCTGTTTTGATACAAACTTTTTTGCAAAGATTGTCTTCTTCTTCATCATTCAACCCAATTTGAGTTAATTTTTTAAATTCTGATTTATATTAAGTAGACAAAAATTTAAGATCTGTGATTTGAACTGTATCGTTTGGCAAATAGCATTATTGAGTGTAAATTTCATAACTTGTGTTTTCTAATTGTTAAATTATTTCAATGGCCTTAATTATATCAAATAATACCTTTTTTTAGAGATTTGTTTGATCTGTTTTTATAGGTATGAGTAGTTTAACCATTTTGTTATCAGTTTTTGAATGAGAACTATTGATAAGATTTTATTGTATGGCTAATACTAAATTTCCTGGCTAATTAGCTAGTTTTTGGTCTACAAATAATTTTACTGACTATGAAAATTTCAGGGCTAAAAATAAAGGATGTTTAATTTTATTTCTGATATTGGATGCTGTATAATAGTTAATTAGGCCTGCAATTGAATCATCTATTGTTTAAATACTATTTGTTTTGTTTTTAGTTTCTCTTTTTATCAAACTTTAATCAAGTTATTCTGGAGAAAATAGTTCCACAAACACAGTCTGATTGAAATTAGAAACATGAAATCGAGCAAACTTTCGAGAATCAACAAATATTTCAGATGAAAGCATAACGTTTAGTATACAGGTATCAGTCTCAGATGATTATGAGTATAATACAAATAGAAGAAAAAAATTTTTATGCTAATGATACTATTAGCATAAGTACATTATTATTGTAAGAAGTTGTAGTAAATTTCAGGCATTTGAATTCTGCTTTATCTTAAACTATGATTTTTTTTGTTATTCCTTTTATGCCTAAATTTCGATATTTATATTTTTCTCCAGAATTCTTGACTGCAAATATCTCAACACTATATGTATGAGAATCTTGCAACATATATTGAGTAGTCTATAAAGTTACAAAACTTTTTATACATTTAATTGGTAAACAATCTCTGGAAGGTTCCATGATTTGTGCCAGCTCCATCCTGTTTCATTATCAAAGTTTAGTGGTTTTCTTAGCTAAATCTATGGGTTTAAGATAGGTCCATTAGATATTTCATTAAAAGTCTTAAATTCGAGCATGACTTTGTCATCTGATTAATTTAACACTGTTGCTGAAGTAGGAATCCATTTGAATTCTTTATGGCTATCAGTGAATTTTTAGAGATGCATGATTTATTTTCAAAATATTTAAGATTTCAGATACTTAAAGAACCAAAACAAGTATTAATACCGAATTAAAAAGTTATTTTATATATCTATGATTTATTTATTAACATATAATATTAGATATTATTAATAAGAATTCTTGTAAATTTATTTGACGGATAATTTAATCGAATTGTAATTATATATTTATAAAACTCATTTTTTCTTTGCTTTATCGGCTCCACCTGCAGCTCCGGCTGCTGCACCTTTACCTGCGGCGGCTCCTCCTTTACCTGCTGCTGCCTTATCTCCTGCCTTTCCTGCTGGTTTATCATCATCATCATCTGCCTCCTTTTTGATAGCAGGCTTCTTGGCTAAATTAATATGTCGGGAATACCTTTGGGAGAGTCTTCATCATCCTCCTCTAATTCGGCTAATCTTGCTGCCTCTTCTGCGGCAGCCTCAGCTGCAGCCTTTTCTTATTAAATATGCTCCAATTGATCCTCCTGATCATTAAGATCATCATCGCCAATAACATCGCCTTTTGCATTTACTGCTTCATAAATATTATTTTAAGAGATTCTATCTCTTTTCATGCTTCTTATCATGGATCGTACATGACTTGCAGGTGGGTACTAGTATTTATGAAAATTAAACATAATGTTTGTTTCCGCAGGCAATTCGCGAACTAGCTGTGTGTATACCATGTAATGGTAATCCTAATTCTAGCAACCATAAGGGATATTCATCTATGTCCTTTATTTCAGGTTCTTTTCTTGCTTTCCAAATATTGATTAAATCATCAGATGTAGCTATTGCCTCTGCTTTAGCTTTCTTAGGCCCTCTAATCCACATGGTGTTACACTAGAATCATAGAGGTATTTACTAAAGCAGTCTGTCTTAAAACTAATCCAAAGCTTTTCTGCATGTTAATTTTAATTATAAATATGGAGAAAATTGAATTGCATGCTCACTTGAGTGGATGCATGAGATTCACGACTTTAAATGAGCTTTACATTCGATAATATGGGTAAAGTGAAAAAATCGTAAATCAAACTTGTTCTTCTTTGGAATAATGCTTTGTCTTATTTTCAATGATTAATAAGCTTAATTTAACGAGAAACGATCTTAGAAGAATAGTTAAAGAAATATTTGAGGATTTTATGAATGATGGTGTCAAATATTTAGAATTACGAGCAACTCCTAAAAAAGGACAAGATTTCGATTAATTATTATACCTATAAACGATATCTGAGGAAATTGATGTTGCAAAAATTGAAGTTAAATTGGTTGTTGCTGTGGATAGAGGAAAGGGATTAGATGAAGCAGCAAAAACATATTAAATAGTTAAGAAAAATAAAATCAAGCATCTTATTGCAGTTGACCTATGTGGTCATCCAGGAGTAGGAACCTTCCTAGAATATCGTCCTATTTTACAAAAATTTCGAGACTTGGGTTATAAGATTACAGTTCATATGGGAGAATTGATACAATCAATAAAAGAGAACGATGACGTACTAGACTTTGCACCTGACAGAATTGGTCATTTGATTTACTTTACTAAAGAATAATTAGATAAAGTTAAATATTTATAAATACCAGTTGAAGTATGCTTTTCATCAAATTTGTTCACCACAAACATGGAACCAAAAAATCATCCAATAAAATAATTTATTGAATAAGGAATTCCAGTGACGATATGTACTGATGACACTTTATGCTTCAACACCACAGTTAGCAAGGAAATATCTTTAATTTAGTCTACATTTAATTACAGTGAAGAGTTCATGAAATAAATAATCAAAGGAAGTCATGAGTATAAATTTAAAAAATGATAAAAAAAATATCGCTTGTATAGTTAAATCAAAATATTTAACAATTTTGGCAGACTGTCTTATCTTATGATTTTTTACCTATTTAGTACATATGAAATTTCATTCCATCACTTGCAATTATCAATTTTCCAGTTGGTAAATAGCACATTAGATGAGCAGGTTTGGAAGCATTAACCATAAGTTCATTTCCACTGTTGTCTTCTTTAAGTTTATTTAACTTTGAACTTACAAATATAGATCCAATGTATTTTTCACAAACCCAAACTAAATAATTATCTGATAAAGTAAGAGCAAGAGGAATATTACTACCATTAATTTAACATTTCTAAACAAGCGTAATAACACCTAAGATATTGAGTTTCATACCTTCATAAACATGGAAAATTGGTATTTATGGTAGATTTTTAGCAATTCCTGCAAAATATTCAGCAGTGATAAACTGTAAATTTATAATTTATGCATCATATTAAAATTGAGCACTAACAAAGAGTAAATTAATACGTTTATTGATAGACAAGAGATTTGCAATATAAGACATAGTTTTCATGAGAGGAGACAATTTATTTAAATTCATCATCATAGATTAGATCTATAACTGATCTATCTACTTCTTTATATTTCTTAATAACACTCGGAGGTTACGTATCAAATGCCAAAATGAGGACCTCCCCTGTTTAAGTACCTAAAATACATAAGTCTTTTCTCATGTATTTCATCACCTAAATATATTACAAAAATACATTTATTTTGTCATACTAAAAGTTTGTTATTTTTTCACTTACAAAAGATTTGTTTTTTAAATTAACTCCAAAAACATCACCTTTACTTGTTATTCCCACACATATATCCAGAGATGGTAAATATTAAACAAAATTAACACCTTCAATAACAAACTATTTTACTTTCATTATAAATTTATTGGGTAACTCCATTAAGAGATATTAATCTTATTCCTTCATTAGAATATGATATAATTTAATCACCTGCTGCAATAATTTTATTGTGATTTTAAATATCATTTAAAGTCCCTAAAAATCTCAAAGTTGTTGTTTCATTAGAGTAAAATTTTATAGCTTTGGCCTACTGATCCATATTTTTTAATGGTTAATCGTTAATAGTGTCACTAATTATTATTTATTTCTTACGTATCATCAAATTCTGGATTTAATGCTTTGATAGCTTAAGCCCAAGTAAATCTATTTTTCTCACTAAATTCAGTCATTCCATAAATGCATGCTTTAATTAATGGATGTTGAATATTATTAACATTGTTCTGTAATTTTATCCAACCTTAACATTCTTTTTTTCTTGCAGGATCTTCACTAGTATCGATTGCTTCCCCACTTTTATCATCATATACTAGAGGATCATTTAGTTTAGTTAGCTCTCTATCACTTAACAACAAAATCATTTGTAAAAATGTGATTCCTAATGAGAAAACATCACTCTTCTCAAGATTATGACTTAATTAAGTATTGTAATATTACTTCACTTTTCCTGGTTAGTTAGTGGAATAGGCTACAAATAGTTTTGGACTAAGAAATAATGGAGTTCCAACTAATGTATTAAGCATAGCTTATCCATTAAAATTTTCTTTGCCTGCTCCAAAATCTGCAAGTTTAATTGTATAAGGTTGTCTGCTTGTTACTAAAATATTCTCTGGCTTAATATCGCGATGAAATAGATGTTTATTTTTAGACAGATAGTGAAAAGTTTTCAAACATTAATTCATAATATCTATGATCATATTATCTACGTTAATTCCATGTATACCATCATATTTTTAATTTGCTTTTCTCCTCTCATCAATATCTGTTTTTAAACTATTTAACCCTAATTCCATTGCAAATACCAATACAAATTTTTTTACAGGCACCTGGTCTATCCAAGAATACACTTTATGAACAAGTATTACATTCTAATGATACGTTATTACTTGATAAAGATTCAATTCTTGAATAGCTAATTCATAAGCCTATTCACTTTGATAATGTAATTATTATACTTTGGAGTTTCTATAATTTTCAAAGCATAATATCCCACAGGAAGGGATTTAACTGCTTTTGCTTTGTAAACTTTTCCAAATGTTCCTTATCCTAATAGCACTGCATTTTTGAATTCAAAGTCCTCTTAAAATTCAGCTTATGATGGAAATTATTGCATAAAAAAATATAATTTAAGTTTCTTACAAATAATCATAAATAAATTTTTAAAATCACATTTTGATCTCAACCTTTTTGATTTTATTTTCCGAATCCATCATAAATAATTCATTTGATGATGAAAGATAGACTTTCTCAAAAATATGCTCTTTTGTATGAATGACTTAACTTTTGAAGGTGTCTATATGTAGAAGTGTAATATTAATTCCATAATTGATAATTAAGTATGTATTGTTTAGTGTAAAATGCATGTCATAAATTGTAAAGGGTTAATTGAATTTTCTTAACATCTTTTGACATTACAAATTCCTCAATTAGAATGTTTTGTAATTATCAATAGTTGAAATGCCTAATAATTATTTTTGGCATTTAAACAAATAAACTTTACTGCCTAGTAACAAAAGTTTAAATTTCTTATAATTATTGATCTTTTTGTAAAAGTTCAAAGTATTTTGACTAGCTATAAGTAGAGTATTTTATGGTAAGTATTGAATCTATTCAATAAACACAGCTATTGGTATAATTCCTTCTTAATTAATTTTCTTATGATATAAATTTCCATCTAATAAAATAAACATTTCCTTTCTACTTTCTGTAAAAAAGAAATCATCTGCAAGTAGAAAGAAACTGAAAGACTGTACTAATTCCTTTTTTTCTTTTTCTAAGTGAAACAAGGATACTCGTTTACAACCCAACTGAATTACTGCAATCCATTTCCCTTTAGGACAAAATTTCACCTCTTGAAGTGGAAACTTTTTAAATATTTTTCTTGTGATCCTTTTTTCTTTGGTAAGATCATATATTAATAACTCCTTATGATCAACAACTATAGCCATTAAATCTCCAAGAGTAGAAAGAACAAAATGAGTGATCTGTAAATCTGATTCGAATTCCCAAACTAATTTTTAAGGAGTTCCACTTTCTTCTGTTTGACTTTATTTGTAAATTTTCATTGAATGGAAAAGATGAATTTCATAAGATTATTATATACAAAATATTAGATTACTTTTTTACTAAAATTAATATGGTATAATATATCATATTTATGTAATTCTATATGCTATTTCTTAATCAGGAAGCTAATCAATCTATGCAATATCAACCAACTGAAACAAATGTTTATTAGGATTCTCAATTTCATACTTGATTAATTCCATAATGCATTTAGAAAGAAATATAAAGCATAATTTTTGATGACTCATCTATGCTGATTATTTAGTTATTTGTGTATTTGCAAATTCTAATATGTTTAATAATTCTGTATATTATGTAAATTCTTAGTCAGAGTATGGAACTTTCTCAAAAATAGCTTATTTTACATATTGTTACTATTGTTAGCATTGTTATCCTTATTCTGTTTGTAAAAACTTTTGTTATTCTTTAAATAAATTAGGATTTTCAAGGATATTCAAATAATGAATTGCATATTTTTGAAGATACTATACAATAATTTAGGCTTATTGATCATGTTTTTATTATAGACCTATATAGAGACTAAAATTAAACAAGCTTCTTGCAGAGTTTAATATATTTAAGAAGACTTTTTAATTATTTTCAAATTCAATTTGTAAGTAATTTTAAATCATCAGTCTTTAGTAGTCATACACTGCTGTAGCATCTTGATTTATTTAGCTATCAGATTCTAAATGATCTATTTATTACATATAGTAATCATTTCCACCGAATATTTCATGAGAATATATTTCATCCCAGTTAATTCTATCATCTTCTTTTACTTTTAAGCATCTTTATATTAAATCTTATAATCCTGTATTTTCAAGTTTAGGGACAATGATGGGAAGCTTAATTTATTCTTGTAATTCTAAAACATTCTATGCCTTAATAGGTGGTTTTTAGAACAGTAATTCATATAGAATCATTCCTAATGACCAGATATCACATTTAGCAGAATATGGTAATCTTAAAACTGTTTGTGGTGCCATGTAAAGAGGTGTACCTGCTACACTATTCATAAGATCTGTTTCTAAGTTAATTCGCTTTGAAAAACCAAAATCTGCAATTTTGATTGTCTTTTAATGGATCAAAATATTTGCTGGTTTGAGATCTCTATGAATAATTAATTTACTCTATAATTCACGATATCTATATAACATATTTGAATACCCACTTAATAACTATTTTAATATGTTGATGACAGTTTAACAATCTTATTTACTCTATTTTATCAAATCTCTTAAATCACCACCATCACAAAATTCTGAAATAATATAGATATTATTTTAAGTTTCATAGTAATCCAATAATCTAACGATATTAGGATGATTTAAACATCTCATAGATTCAACTTCGTTTTTAAAGTGTTTCTCATTCTCCTTAAAATGATCAATTTTAGACTAATTACTTTATTAATCAATCTTCTGTCGATCATTTTGACTGCTACCGGTATTCCTTATTAAGATTTACCTTTGAATACTACACCATAAGCTCCCCTACCTAATAAGTGATTCATATTGAATCTATAATGACCAATCAATTTATCCATTAATTAATTATAATAATCAAGTTATCCAATTACTATATCTCATATTACTCTAAATGTCCATGGTTCATTTTATAAAATTATGATTCCATGAATTCTAATGCTGACTTTGAAAATCGAATGTCATTTTCTAAAAATGTTTGAAATAAATCCTACTTTAATAAAAACATTACATTTAAATTCAATTTATTTCTGGGTGTTGATTATTTTAATCTTATTTGATTTTTTATCAATTCCATATTTGAGGACAAATTTTATAAACATTCACTCAAAATTTATTGGGTTGGCAATTTAAAATTATCCAGTAAGTTTTTAAGGATGCTTTTAATTCTTGTAATGCTTTACGATTTGTCTGAAGTAAAATCTTCTTCTGAATCAAATAAATAATTGGCTAAGGTTGTAGCTTATTCTTTGCTTAAATTGAAAATTTATTTTTGCAAAGCATCTTGCAATTGATCGAGTGTGATTTCTTCTTAATTATTGAACAAATGCTAAATATAATAAAATAATACTGTTTCCATTTCTTCAAATTATAGTTTATTGTTAATCATCTAAAATTTTATGACTTTAGCAATTTTATTGAGATCTAATTTATTCATTTTTGAATATTTTGATTTACCCATTCCACTTAATGATCTTTGTGAGGTGATTAATGAAAAATCTCCTGGTCTTCTATTCTCGATTTGATGTTATGAAAACATTGATGCTTTTACGGTTGAGTTGGATTTTTCAGTTTTTTTCAATCTTGCTTTTTATATTTATTCTTCTTATAGTGCCTTACTTAGAGATTCACACCTTTCTTAAATTAATTGTAGTTCTTCATCTTTCTCCATTATCCTTCTATCATATTTTTTTATTTCTTGACGATGTTAATCGATCATTTATTCAATATATGCTTCATCTTCTTAGCGTTTTTAACTTAATTTATGTATATCTGATAATAATTTTCTAATATATCTAAATATATACTTAATTTATTGATCTTATTTGCTTTTCTAATTATGTTTGACAGCGAATAATAAATCCCTTTCCTTGAACTAACGAATTTCACTCTATAATTGTACTATCAGCTATTACTGTTGCTGAATACGCACCTATTGTCGAATATTTTATTTTTTCAGTTGTTCAGTTATTTTCAATTTTTCTTCTAAACTCTTAACAATTCCCACTAATTTAATATTGTCGCTTTCAAGTTCTTCAAGCACTTGAAATTGAGGAGTTAGAATGTTTCTCGAATTCCCTAATAGTTTTTCATTTTAAATTTCTATGACTCCTTGAAGTTTTTAGACCTATTCTTGAAGCTCCATTATTTCATCATATTTTAACTTTCTTTTTAAAAATTCAATTTCTTGATCTTTTTATGAGATGGTTTTCAATAATTATTTAAACTTGTACTAATTTCTCACAGTCTTAACTTAATTATCGTCATCTGATAGCTAATGTTGAAAATTTTCAAGATCTTTCTTAATAAATAAAATAACTTACTTGAAAATACGTATTCTATGCTTTCAATTGAACATTTTCCATTTTAAGTAGATTGACTTCTTGTTTCATTTTTAATATTTGATCATACTAATCCTCCTTATCATAATAGGAATTTCGAGATTCATGTTTTGAGAAAAAACAATGGCTATTAATTACATGATGTCGAGGTCGAAATAATTCATGGGATTAATTTATTGAACCTAAGGAACGATTTTTACATGAGTCTGAAAGCATCAATAAATTTTTATAAAATATTTAGTATATGAATTCAATTTTTTTGGGATTTAAAAGATTTAACAGATATACCAGACCTCTAAGACCCTTGGCTCAATTTAGATTAACTGATTCTCTATTCCATTGGAGATGGTTAATTGTTCATAGGGCTGTATTAATTGAATTTTGGTTAATATTATTATGGTGATTAAGGGTATTGGGGTTGTTAATATTGTTATTGTTGCGAATAATTAGGATTTAAGTATGGTCTAAAGGGATTACTGAATTCTAAATCTGCATTAGCTTAAATTTCAGTATCTATATATAGGTTTCATATTTACCTACAACATCTTTTTTTAACAATCTTGCATTAGGAAAGACTTATTCTAGAGCTTCATGATTTTAAATGCTTGGAACCTTAACTCCTAATGATATAACTTTAGGATAGATTAATTTTTTGAGTTCTTGATCTTTAATTCTCTGTAAGCCAAAATTTAGTTATCTATTTAGTTTAAACAAGTAATCCTATTCAGCTTTTTTTTGTCTTGCAATAACAGTCTTTTTTTCTAGTTCCTCTAGTTCTTCTTCCATTTATTTCTATTTTTTATCTAATCGCCAATTGAAATCCTCTGTTAATTGTGAAATCAATTCATTTTATTTGGCTAATAAATCTACTAACATTTCTTCTTCTTATCTTTATTTTAATCTCTGCATAATAGCTCCTGCACCCAAATTCACCATTTAATAGCTCATATTGTTTTGGTTTGTAATCATCATTGGTTAGGATTATGAATAAAGCACTGGGGGGCTCTCAAATTGCGATTGTTGAACTTAGAATTGAGGCTGATACATTAATTAATTTTAATTATAGAAATCATCTTTTTAGAGAAAACAGAATAACTTCCCTCTTATTATCGTTCTTATTATGAATTTTCGATGATTAAAAATCTAATTCATATATCAATTAATATTCACCTTAAAATGGGATCGTCAATCTGTCTCAAAAAAGAAGAGAATTCAGAAAAAGAGTTAGATAAAATAATCAAAGGGAAAATATGTATAACAAAGGTACCTCTCATCCAAAAACCATCACCTATACAGAGTTTAAAGTTCTTAGACGACGAAGTTGGAATTGAAAAAGAATAAACTTTAGCATTGCTACCTAAGTAAAGTACTAGTGAAAATCTGATAACTAATACTGATAGTAAAACACAGACATAGGAAGTGAAATAATCTGTTGAGCAGACACTCACAAATTTTTAGAACGATTAATTAGAACAGTAAAATAATTCAAGAGAGGATAGAAGTAGCTAATTGAATGAGGGAAAGGATTCAATTAATGATGTATTGCGCCCTAAATCCATTTTAAAAAATAAAACTCATGGCGATTCAAATCCTTAGAGTCCAAAGCATCACTAGAAGGATTTATAAACATTATCCTCTTAAAGATCTATAAAAAAAGTGACTTTCGATAAAAAATAAAGAGTCATTTACAGTAGTTTTAGAAATCAGAAGAGTTGAATAGACAACCTTCTGTCACTAATTTGATTATATAATATTAAATAAATGAGTCAAAAAGAAGTGGAAGTAGAAAAGTTCGAGGACCAAATTGAAAATATAGACAATCCTGAAGATCAGGCAGAAACCTAATAAAATTAATCCTTGAATGATGGAACAATATAAAATAAGTCTAACATTGAAGGCAATGTAGTATCTCCTTAGTTCGACTTAAGGGATGAAATCTAAAACTCAAACAGACTTAAGTAAATGGAAACTCCAAAGTCTCAATCAAATATTGCCACTCCAACAAGAACAGCCTCTAATCATGAAACTTCTCCAATGGGATAAAGGGAAGAATTGCCTTAGTTCAATGAAGGAGAGGAGTAAGGTTAGATAAAACTATAGTCATCTCCTTAAAAGCAAGAAATTAAAGTGGAAGACGACTAAAATTAAAGCCAAGAGAAATAAAATAAAGACTTTGATCAGACAGAATGTTTGCCTACTAATGAAGAACAAGCTGGGGAGAATAATGAAGCTGAATAATCAATGCATTAATCAGAAAAGTCTGCCCAATCAATTACTATTGCAAAGTTAGACTTCCTATAATCTGAGATCTAATAAAAAGATGAATTAATTGTAAATCTTTAAGAGGAAATAAAATGGTTAAAATAATCACAATCAGAAAATAATGAGAAACTCGAAGAAATAGAAAAGAAACATGAATAAAAGGTTGATGAAATGAATAAAAGAATCTTGTAGCTTGAAAAGTTATTAAAAGAAAAAGAAAATGATATTGAATTATATAGGAATGGGAATTAAAGTCTGCATTTGCAAGACTTATCCGTAATATCTGTCCACAAATAAGAAAACCTTAAATCAAATATTAATGATAAAAAGGATGTCACTATTTTTGAGGTTTTGAATGAAAAATAAACAACAGCCGATCTATCAGAATTAGGAAACAATTTTTGGCTCATATCTGCAGAAGAAAAATAACGAAGAATAATCCGCTCTATAAAGATTATTTTCCAAAGGATCCATAACCTGAAGAAATAAAAAATAAGAAGATAATTAACTATCCAACTAAGAAATATGATAAATCATATTGGTTTAAGTATGTTGACATTAAAAAAGTCCCAAGATACCATCCTAATAACATCTAATTACCAAAATTACCTGAAACAGAATAATAATAAGTTAACAGTTAAAAGGTTTCAATATAATAAAGAAATGAGATCTAATAACAAATTATACAATCAATTTAATAATAAGGATCATTTGGATTTTCTTCAGTATAGTAAGAAAAGAAGAAATTAAATTAAGTTTAATAATCAGTTCCATTTAGTCAAAAATTGTTAGCTAATAATTAAAGAGGAGGTAGTTAGTAACAAAAGTAAATTATTGTATAAAATTAGTAATAAATACAATAACAATAAAATGTATTCATCATAACCTTCTATTTTAAAGGCTTTATAACCCTAATACGATGCTGACGATTTTGTGGCAGATTAAGAGATAGAGTAGATGTTTGCCTAGTAGTCACCTAGTAAGAAGCCTTAACTTGATTGGGACTCCTAACCAGCCAATAATTTTTTGATAGTTCAGCACACAAACTCATCATAAGTAATTGAACAAAAGGAAAAATTCCCAATTTTATCATAGAAGCTCTCGTATGTTAATTAATATTCTCACAAAAAGGAATAATTGTAAGATTAGTATGATATTTTAAGCTCAAGAATAAATGACTCATAAAATCAAAATCGCACTAAAATATCGAAATATTGATGATAAAATAAATATATAAAATAAACATCAATGTAAAGACGAACAAAAATTATATGCTCTGTGAATGAAAATTGTTCAAATTACGATTTAATGAAAGAAATGCTCAATGCTGGTTGCAATTCATTTTCGTATCTCTTTACATATTACAAAGTGTTAATATGGCTTATATAAAAAATAAAGAATGCTTAAACTCACTAAATAATCTTCGATGTTAATTAGAGTAGGAGTAAAATATGAAGATTCCTATAAACATAATATTAAGGGGATAAATTATAAGAGTAGGGCTTTTGCAAGATGTTGAAACTACAATAAATGTAAAATAAATTTTATAGTAAGGAAGGAAGTTTGGTATATCTTACATCAGATTAACATAATATTGGAAATAATTAATTTATACCTATTGATTCAAATGAGTTTTTAGAAAAATTAAGCATAAATGATAAATTAGCCATTGATTATGGACATGTCATTATGTAATTAATAGATATACAATTATTTGATAAGTAATACTTATAATCATGAAGTCTCTATGAAAAAATAGGAATTGATAAAATTTGCTTGTTGAGTGGAGTTAAAATATATGTTTGCAAATGCTTAAAAACAGGAACTGTGAAATCCTATAAACCTATCTCTCTTTTTGTTGAAAATAAAGTTCCAATTGAAGAATTTTAATTAGATGAAGTACAAGAAATTACTTTAACTGAATAAGATTTAAAAGACATTGATTTTGCAGCAGAATGTGGATTTGATAGTATAACTCTTTCTAGAGTGACATCTCCTGTATAAATAACAACTGTACTTTAATTTAATAAATTTAGGTAAAAGAGAGATTGGATTAGAAATATCCTTATATTCAAGTTTTTGCAAGAATTACTGAAAAATTAAGGGAAGATCAATTGATTGATATTTTGAGTGAATCAGATGGTTGTTTTATTGCAAGATCTTATATTGCTATGACTTAACCAGTTGAAGATGTTGTAAAATATTAAACAGATATAATTGAAAAATGTAGATAATTATTTAAACCAGTAAATATTTATTATTTATAAGGTATTTATTCAAACTTATATTTTGGAATCTATGAGTGTATAGTTAAAACCATCATTTGCTGATATGGGAGATATTTCAAATATTGTTAAATAATATATAGATGGAATTTTGTTATCTGGAGAAACTAGTTTTGGAAGACACCCTATATTAGTTGTTTAAACATTGAATCAAATGTGTTAAAAAATAGAAAAAAGAAAACTTACAGAACTTTTAGAACATCCTGAATAGAGAGATTAATGTTAAATTAATTTTAAAGGATAACCTATTTCATCTGCAATTGCATAATCTTGTGTAGAAATGGCATATACGTTAATATAATTTTTATTTTAGACTTTCTGCTAAGGCAATAATTATGCTAACTAGAACGATTTCAACAACTCTTAAATTATCAAAATTAAGAGCATCTTGTTAAGTTATATCAATAAGTGATAATTAAAGGATATGTAGATGTTTGAATTATATAAATAATGTTTAATCAGTTTAAGTTATAGGATTTGAAAATTAAGAACAGTAAATTAATATAATAAAATTAGGATTGTATAAGAATGCTTATCTAGAGCTGTTGATAGTAAATTATTAAATCTTAAAGATTGTATAATTATTATTACAGGTGCATAAACTAGTAATAAGGATTGGCATATTAATTAAGTAAAAGTTACATGTGTATGAAAATAATATAGTAAGATTCTTTTTTAAAAATGATAAATTATAAAATCAATTAAAAGACTGCTACTCTACTCGTACATCTTCATTTTTTGGAGAAGCTTCTTCTTTTGCTTCTTCTTAATATTGTTACTCTATTCCCTGATTGTTAGTTAATTACTATAAATAGAAATATCTTATACCTTAATCGAATCTATATTATTTTCTTTCATTTTCTTTTTAGCATTCATGGTAGGATCTCTGTTTTCGACCATTTCAGATCCTTAATTCTACACATATATAGCATAAGCAATAGCAATATGACTTGAATTTTTTCTCAATTGAGCACTTCCATTATATGGAACTTATTAGTTGTATGAATTTCGCATAGACTAAGATAGAAATTAAAAATTACTAATTACTATTAGGCAACAAAAGGAAGAGGGTTAAGATAGGGATTTGAAAATTGAGGATTATATTGTTGGTAAAATTATTATTGATTCTAAAAGCTAGCTTATTAATATATGGTCTCTTTTTTGAAGTTGTAGAGATCATTTCTTCTTATCTCTTAACTCAAAGGCTTTTTTTATGGAAATTTTTTCTATTAGATTGTGGGTTATTATTATTTATTTTTGGGAAGAGGAAGTTTTTGAATTCTTTTATTTGCAACTTATGAATATCATGAATAACCTACTTCTATTTATATCTGATATTAGAGTATAGAAGTTTTTTACAACTTCCTTGAAATCACCATCATCATAAATTTTTCTTCTCCTATTTCTCATACACTTAGATAATTTTAGTATGTACATATCTATTTCCTGGATTATTGGAGCTATCGACACAATTTTCACTGTCAAGCTACATTAATGTATATGAATTTTCTAAAATATTATAATTTTTAAAGAAAGTAGTTTATTTATGTAATAACAATAGAAATTATAAATGGTACAAATATCAGAATTTGCATAGTATCCAATAAATAATCATTCTTTACAATACATTTCTTCCACAGCTTAAACAATATTTGGATATTTATCAATTTAATCCAATTTAAAATATTCTTTAATTATTGGACGTACATCTTCAGCTGGTAATATATGTTTCACTAAAAATCTATGCAATTTGATTAATTGATTATCATTTTTATCATCATAAAATGAGATGATTGGAATGCCATTTTCAATATGATGACTAAGTTTATGGAATATATTACGCAAAACTATAAGAAGCATTGTCGATTAATACAACATCCTTCAAATCACGATCAATAACTTCTAAATTTTTGATAAAATAACTGTCACCAACAGTTACACAACTTTCTCGAAATATCCTCTTACTAACTTTATTTTCAGGATCTAAATGATTGATAACCTAACATTATTTAAAAAAAATACTTCATCAGCATAACATTAATGGGAAGCAGTAAAAATCATAACTTCACACATTTCGCTCAAAAGTCGAAGCATTTTTTCAGCAAATGGTCTAATGTTTATTCCAGCATTCACAGTTTCTCCTGTAGGAAATGTAATAGGTAAAACTATTTATGATTTCATATTTTCTTCTTCATTACAATGTACTAATGTTTCATCTAAATCAAAAACAATTGTTTTTTTATCTACTCTAATAAAATAAAAATACATTTTAAATTTCCCGGATAATCACCAAGTCTGATTTTCTTTGTTTAAACTTATTCATCATTGAACTCTAATGTTTTAATCATGGGTATAGCATTAAAAGAACTAGCAAAATTTTCTCGAAATAGTTTTGAGTCATGTAAATTCTCATCTTAAAATGCATTAATCAAATCATCAATGTAATATCTATTTTACTTTAATCTCTATTGATTATTAGGTTGGTTAATATGAATATGATTCTCAACTCCATTATTATTTTCAGCAATATGAGGATTATCCATTTGGCTTACTACATCTTTAAGTCTATTATTTGTTTTTTTCCCAAAACTATGTGATTGTACACTCTAAGCTTTTTAAGCAACATGTATTAATGGTTAGTTTCTATTGTCAACCATATTAGATTGTGGCTAACTGCTTTACTTATTCTAATCATATGGCCTCTTTTCTTAAGTCAATCCTCTATGTTAAGCATGATTTTATTAGACGGGTCTAAATTAAACTTATCTTATAAATTTTATTAATAGGCTTACTATATTTATGGTTGAGGATATTACACAATCACTTATTAATAGGGAGTCTGCTGATAGTACATTACTACTCCTGTATTAAAAATATTTAATTATTTTATCCAGAATGAAAAATAGATTATACATCATTTATACTGAAATTTCTTCGTAAATATTGATCTCTAACATCATTTATTTGATTGCTAGTCAATTTTTATGAATTTTCTTATTTTATACGTTCTTTAAATTAATAATATTATGAGGAACTGATTTATTATAGCTTGTTTTGAGTAAGTGTTTTGAGGTTATTATTAAATAATTTGTTCATAATTATCATTAATGATAGAAGCTAAATAAACATTTTAGTAGTTTGACAATATAAACATAATATTTAAACGATTCATGAATAGGTCCTAGAGCCTCAAATCTAAGTATTTACGACCACAGGGAGCTATCGGACACTTGATCTATTCTTTTTTTTCCCTTTTAGTAAAGGGTTGAATTTTTAGTGATGTGACCTACATTGTGTCGCTGTTCTTGTAGGTATGAATTGGCTCATTAACTTAAATACTTTCTTCGACTTTTTGTCATACTTTGATTTTAGGATGAGTTCATGGTTTCTAACAAATTCAAGATACAATTAATGTTCTTGCTTGGTCCAATGTCCTTTTATAGTCCATAATTTATACCATTAACTCTTGTAGAAGCGTCATCGTCCTCTGCTGGCTACTTATTGTCAGTAGGAGATTCTGATTCATTAGGTTGAATGTTTTATATAATTTTTGGTTGAAAGTGGGAGTCTCCATTCATGGACGAATTCTAGAACAGCATTCTTTATTCTGGGTTGTCTACCATGGGTGTCATATTACTTGGAGGTTGATAGGTAACTAATTATAGTAGTAAACTTACATAAGGGAAACATTTATTGCTAGGGTACGTAGAAATTTAGGTAAATTTATTGAAAGTAGGGGAGCGTAGAATAGTTTAAAAATTCTGGATTCATAAATTAAGTCGCTTAGTAGCTTAAAATCAGGTGTATACATACTTATTTGCATTTATCCATGGATTTGTATCTTAAATTTGAAAACCAGCACTCATATTTTTGATTTAATGAATAAATTATTATCAAATATTTAATTAACAGCCTTAGGCTATCAATGTAGCCTTAATATATAATTATTTTACCATATCCAATATTCATGAATAAATCATTTTGATATCATATCCTTTTTAGTATTGTTAACTACCATCTTTTGGAGATTTGTTATAATTTTCCTTAATTTTAATTGCTTTTTCTTCGATATTTCTATTTGGATTTTTCATGTAAAATATCTGTACTTGTGTATTTAGTCGCTAATATTAAATATTCATATGATTCTGTATAAAATACAGTCAATAATATGTTTACTGTATAAAACAAAATTTGCTAATATATTTGACGTCATTGTATAATAATTTTAATGAAAGCATCAATTATTGCTCTTTTAATCATAAGTACATACTCCCTTTCAATCAACACTAAATGTTTAGGTGAACTGACCAAACTCACACCACGTTTTGCACAACTTTACACTAATGTAAGAGAGAGAAAATTAACAACATCAACTAAGGAACTGATTGGAATTTTAAAGTCATTGGCAGCTGTTAAAAACTCATGTTCTGGACAGGAAGGAATGGACATTCTTTCATTTACATCTAAAGTTGGTGTATGTTTGTAGGGAGGTTATGAATTAGCAGTTAATGCTTACAAGTCCTATAATGAATTTGAGGAAGATGGATTTTCTGATATTTTGGTTGATTCATTGGTTGAGATGTCTCATTTAGTTGAACCAGTGATATTGAATTGTTGGGGAGAGGAAATCAAATCAGCTCTTGGTGTTGTTTTACCAAAAGAATGTGTCGATTAAATTGATGGCTCAACAAAAGTGGCACTTAAGATTATTGAATAGAAAGAGAGACCATTGATGGTGACCAAGGGATTGTTATAATTATAAAAGATTTTCTAACAAGCTCAAATAAGTTGTCCATATATAAAGGACTTTATGCCAAAGAAAGTTGAAGAAGATGAAGATTTTGCTTTGGACATGCTTGAAATGTTTGAATGAGCAATTACATATAAATCCTAATAACATAAATTTATTTTGAATTTTATGAGTTCTCTCTTTGTAAAATGTATGGTTTGCCTTCAAAGACCTGCAACAATTAAGTGCAATTAATGCAAAATGGGATAAACATACAGAATATGTTACAGTTGTGATTCTCAAGTTCACAATCGAAATAATCCATCAGGAGAAATACATAAGACAGAAATCATCCCATATTAAGGTATATAATTTGGGTATATAATCATAGAGATGTACTAAAAAGCAGGATCAACATCAGCATTAAAGGACTCCACAATTAAGGTATAAATATTTTGAATTTAGGCTAAACCAGAACAACAATAAAAACCTAATCCTTTACCTCAATAACTCATGAAACCTCAATCCTCATCAGCTAAATAATTCTCTAACACATTCAAGCCTTAAAAGCCAGAAATATCTTAAAAAGAGGATTTTTCAAACAATTAAAAATCAGTTAAAGATTATTAGCCTCAGATCTAGACTAATAAATTTACAAACAATTTTGTGGGCTCTTAACCAAAAAAGGTTGAACAGAAACTTTAATAAGAGGATAATTCTAGGCAAAATTAATCAGCCTCTTATGTTAGCAATCAGCAAAGAAATAAATTAGTAGAATAGATTAATGAAGAGCAAGAACAAAATAATGAATTGAAAAAAGAAATACAATAAACAAAAGATTAAATTAAATAAGCTAACAATGATATTGAGAGAAAAATGTATTTTTTTATTATATACTAGTTAATAAAATGCAAAAGATTTAGAAAAGAAAATGAATGATATGAAAAAAGAAAATGCTGAAGATAAAAAGAAAACAACTTAATTATCAGAAGAAGTATTACTAACTTTAATTAGGTAAAAAAATTATAAGACCAACTTAAAAACTCAGAACAATAAACTCAAAAAAAATTGGACCAATAAAAGAAGCAATATGAAAAATAAATAAAAGAGATGGAATAAATAATTAATGAAAAACAACAATAAATAGATGAGATTGCTGAAGAATTCTAAAATTACAATTTAGAGGAAATTTAAGCCAAGATGGAAGAAATGGCCAATGAAATCAATGAAAAAGATTAGATTATTGAATAACTGTAGGGTTAATTACAGGGTGGACATGGAAAAGATGATGATTAAGAAGGACAGGATAATGGTGAAGAAAAAGAAGAACTTCTTGGTGTTCTCGAATAAAAGAGTGAAGAGATCAAAAAATTAGAAGAATTGATTGAAAACTTTAAATAATTGTATTAGTAAATGCAAGATGAAAAATAAGCTATTATGGAAGAGAATGAAAGGTTGTAGACCGAAAATAACTAATTTAGAGAATTATTTAGTGTAATAATACAAATTTATAGTAGTAAAATCTTCACTTGTTCGGTATCGATCCAAATTAATTGGAGGAAGAAGGTGAAGGAGAAGGTGATGGAGAAGGTGATTAAGAGGCTGATGGAGATTATGATGATTAAGGTGGAGAAGGTAATTATTAATTAAACTTTAGATTAATGATTATGATATTGATTATCCTGTTATATTAATGTTTTTTGTTTTTTTTTGTTCATGAATTTGAGAAAATTCATTTTTTAAACTATTCTTATATATGATCAATTTTTCCATATAATCAATTATAATTAATAAAATTTAGCAATCTATCATGAACTAATCTCCAATCAATGTAGAAGCCTCTTTAGATAGATTATAAATAACAAGCAATAGGGAAATGTTAGAGTAATTAGAAAAAGGAGGTAATTTCAAATATAATGTTATAGAAAAAGTATTATTATCAACAATGATTATCAAAGTGAATTAAAATAATAAGAAACAAGAAAGGGTATTCATGTTGACAAATAAATATGTTTATAATATCAAATAGGATAGAAAAATAATGCAATTTTTTGGTATATTTCTTAAACATGAAAAGTTAAGGGCATGAAAATAAAGAGGAAGATAAGATTAAATTTGCTTTTTGCTGTTAGTATTAGTAATATTGGTTCAGAATTTGTATTACATATTCCTATTGAATATGATTATAGGTTTCAGTCAAGTGATTTGTAAAAATTTATAATAAAATTAAGCCGCAAACAAATCCTCGAAACTTTAATATTAGCCTATATGGGAGTGCATAAGAAGAAGATGCCATTTTTCTTTAGAGATGACTTTACATTGGTTTAAGTTTGTACAACTGAGAAGGATTCCAAAAAAGGCATCAGAAGATTACCGACTGATAAGCCAATTGTAAATGAAAAAGTAATCTTAGGAACTGGATGTAGAGGGCTTTTAAGAAGTATTCTAACGTAGATCCCTTCCTGAATAACTGATTTATAAACGATAAGGAACTCAAAAACAAGCTGGCAGTAATGCAATATAGATTGATGATTTTGATTTAATAAAAGTTTTGGGGAGAGGAGCTTTTGGGAAAGTATATCATGTTATTAGGTTAGGTTATGATGTGTGAGAAAAAAGATACAAAAGAATTGTATGCAATAAAATCATTGAGAAAAGAACATATTTTAGATAAAAACTAAGTTGAACACACCAAGGCAGAAAGACGATTATTAGAAGAAATCGAACATCCATTCTTAATTTCTCTCGAATATGCATTCTAAACATAAGAAAAATTGTTTTTCGTAATGAGATTTATGAGGTAAATTTTGATACTATAATAAGAGGTGGAGAATTATTCAAACATTTGAGAGAAAAGAGAAGATTTCCAGAGGCAACAGCATAATTTTATGCAGCTTCAATTCTTTTAGGTCTCGAACATCTTCACTCAATTTCAGTTATATATAGAGATTTAAAACCTGAAAATATCCTGATGGATGAATTAGGATATGTAAAAATTAGTGATTATGGATTGGCTAAATTTTTGAAACCAGGAGAACAAACATATTCTTTTGTAGGAACTCCTGAATACTTGGCACCAGAAATTATTAAATAAAGTGGACATGGTTTTGATGCAGATTGGTGGTCTTTTGGGGTTCTTCTGTATTTATTAATTTTATTTAAGCTATGAAATGTTGATTGGCAGACCACCCTTTTATTCATCAAATTAAGGTCTTCTTTTCAAATCAATTGTTGAAACAGATTTAGTTTTTCCTACATAAATAGTTTTAAGTTCTTAAGTTAAAGATTTAATAACTAAAGTATTAAATGTTTATAATTAGTTACTTGTTAAATATCCGAATGAGAGATTGGGGCATACTGGTGGAGCTGCGAAAATAAAAAGTCATTCTTGGTTTAAAGATTATCCATTTTAAGATTTATTGGAGAAAAAAGTATAACCTCCAATCATACCTAAATTATTTGATAAATTTGATGTTCAAAATTTTGATTAAGAATTTACAAGAGAAGGTTATTTTTATGATTATTATAGAGGCTATGAACTCTGTTGTACAAATGGATCCGAAATTGATACAAAGATTTAAGGAAGATTTTGGAGAAGGAGTCACTTATGTACCGAATAATGGATTAGGTTGAATTTTTAGTTATTTTATAAAATATAAGTGTTCATTATATATTTCTCCACATTTTTTATATATCATTTATAGTTGTATGTTCATTTAATACATCTAAAAATTCTGGATATAACCCAGTAAATTAAGTACTTTCAATTAATGCAATGACCGTTACTACATCGAATTCATCTATAATGTGTTTAGAACACAATCTTGCATGTGCTTCACTTAACCTAATTAAAGATTCGAATTTTCTTGCTGTAACCTATGGATTCTGTTACCTGACATATGTATAATATTTTTAGATAACTGATGAACAATCATCATTCATTGTTGGTTTATATTATTCTTTTATATGCTGAATGTACTCTTTAATTTGTGTGGCTGTATAATTTAATTTACATGAATTAAAATTTAAAAGATGATCACATAATTATCTATCTAAATCAAGATCATGTTAATCTTTGAGAACATGAATTTAATCAAATCTACTTAATAGTGGTGTTGATAAACCAGTATTACATTGAACAGACAATTTACTATTGTAAATTTATTCTACAGGGTTACATGCTGCTATAATAGTGGCTCGAGCATTTAATTTAGCTGATATACCTGCTTTACTACTGCTGATTGTTTATTATTCCAAAGCTTCTAATATTGATTATTAAGATTAAAGAGGTAGTAAATTGAATTCATCGATACAACATAAACCTTAATCTGCCATTATTAATGCACCTGCTTCAATCATCCAATCAGATCCTTCTTTAACAAATGTTAATGTTAATCCAGCTTATGATGTACCTATTCCATTTACATAAATTGATTTTTCACTGACTTTACAAGCTTATAATAATAGTGTTGTTTTGCCGGTACCAGGTTCTCCTATTAACAATAAATGAGAATCACCTCTGTTTGTGATTCCATTTTTTGTTTTAGTTACTCCACCTATTAAACTTAGCAATATTCCCAATTTTATTTACCATAAATTACACAATTCAGGAATAAATGATTGAATAATATCATTTCTTTATTTATATTAATTGGTGGTTATGTCATTTATTTGAATATGTTACTTAATTAAGTTTTATTTTTTAAGATATTTACAATCTATCCATAAAGTTATTTAAGGTTTTTATTTGTACATTTTCCATCTTTATGTTACAACACCACCAATTATTACATCTTCACCAGAATTGCAACTATTAACTAAATTTCCTTCTAACATTACTCTTATACTATTGGATACTGTTCCAGGTTATAAAGTAGTATATGTATCTTAAACTTTTATTTCTTAGTAATCCATTAATTTTTAATTATCCAATTTCTCAAATTAACTTGAATTGCATTTTTACCTCCTAAATTTTTAATAATTTGATTTAAAGAATGGATTAAATTTCTATTATTTTACAACTGTGTTTTGGCATTTTAAAATGTTTTCATTGATAAAATAGTTACTTGAATCTGACTACACTTCAGTGATATGTTGGCATTATTTACATTTATAGGAAATTACTTTACACATTGATTTTGCACTAATTTATAATATGGATTACATTCCAGCTCTAATTACTGTTCCCTTGAATAAAACAATCTTGTGTGTTTGATTTATTTCAGCAATTTTATTCAATTTAAAGCATATTGGAATATTGATAAATCTGCTAACCTCTTAGAATGTTAAATCATCAACATATTCCCCAATGTCTGGAAATTTGTCGACTAATTCTGACAAACTTTAAATATCTAAATATATTACTCAACTGTGTCTTATGAACAATATTCTTTAATTGTTTCCATAATATAATTAATATAATGAGAAGAGTTTAATCAGCTGCTCCTAATTTAGGTACATGAATCCTTTACCTTAGATTTTTCCATGGAAGACATGTTTAAGATAGCTACAAAATAAACAAATGTTTTTGGAATTGAGGGCTATGAAGTTCCAAAAAAATATGCCGATCCACTTAAGTAAATGGAAGATAGAAAGTTTTCAGCTCAGAAAAAAGGTACCGTTAATTTGATCATAGGATAAAAGAATCTGGGATATGTGACTAAGAGAGGACATTATTTGGAGGACATGAAACGAATTTACGAAAAACTGCCAGCCCCAAATAAATATGATATAGTAAAGCCTTGGGTGACGGCTGCAGAGGGTTCAAGGCCGAAATCAGCCCCACCTAAAAGGTATTTTATTAGGTTATTCTAGATGCACGTTTATAGATCAAATCTATAAAGAGGCAAAAGTGAGAGCTGTTCCGGGATCAGGAAAATACAATGTAATCAAACCCTTAGAAGAAGTCTTGAAAGAAGTGGAGGAACAAAAAAAGAAGAAGATTGAGTAAGGTTGATTTAGATATAGCCCTGTTGAAAGACCAACATATTTGAATGAAATCTAACATCTTGCCGTTATAAACCCTGGACCAGGAAATTACAATCCGCATGTACTTTATTCAAATATGAAGTTACTTTCTAAAAAACTTAAAATGAATGAAACAAAACCTGATGATTTTATAGCAAAACATAAAGAGTAAGCAAAGAAGAGAGGAAAATCAGCATTACCAGATATGGGATCCTATAATCCAGAACCAGCAAATATAACTACATTCAGTAGATTACAATAAAATTTAAAGAAAAAAGATAAGTTGAATTAAAATGTATTTATTTCGCTATGTAAAGACTTTTGGAAAAGATGAGCGATTTAAGGATCCAAAGAAGAGCAAATCAAAGTAATTACTACCTCCAGGACCTGGTTAATATCCTATGATTGTATAATGGCCTGGAAAAGTAAAGGATACCAAATAACCAAAATAAAGAACCTATATGGATGTAATGAGCAAGGGTTGTACGAGATCAATTTATTATTGACTTCTGATAAAAATGAAATTTTTGATAATAATATTATATGAAATCTCATATGAGTTATTGTGAATCACTCTTAGAATAGGAGGAATACTAAAAATTAGCAGAAGAAGTGAATAGAATGATTGAAGAAAACAAGGAAAGAGAGCAAGAATTATAGTAGAAATAAGAATACTTATAAGATTAAGAAGAATAATTAGCATAATTATAGAAGGAAGATGTAATAAATTTTTGATTTAGGAAACATTGAATGAATATATATAAGAATAATGTAATCATTTGGAATAGGAAAAATAATTACTTTAACAAATAGAGACTGAAATCTAAATACAAAAATAAAGAGAAGCATAATTACAAATAGAGTAAAAATTAGCAGAAGAACAAGAATAAATGTAATAAATATTATAATATTTGATATGAGAATTAAAAAGAGAATTTTATGCTCCTATTTTAGTAGTGCCATGAATTTCATTAACAGAATTAAATATTAGCATAAGAAATAGAAAGTTTAAAAGAAGAAAATGATGATTTAGCAAAAGGTATTTTAATAAATATAATAGATTGTTAACATCTTGAAAATTAAGCAGAATAATAGTTACGATATATTAATTGTTTAAAATAATTGAATTAAAAAACAGAAGAAACATTATAAAAATTATAAGCATATTAGGAAGAATTAAAATTATTGCTACATAAAGGTAAATAGGAATAAGGACCTAAATTTGATCCAATATAATTTATTAAAAGTGTTACAACAGCTTAATAAGAGGAAACTTTGTTAGCCTAAGAATTAGGAGATCAAGAATAAAGTATAAAGTTAATTACATAGATTTATCATTCATATAAGAAATGAATGCAATTCCTTAAATGGAATAAGTGGAAGAAAAGTAATCAAATAATTTTTCTATCAATTATAAGTATATAGGATTGATTGCTGCATCCTTAATAACAGCAGTTGTAATAAAGAAAAAATTACTTTGATTCCTATGTTTGTGTTTGAATAATTAATTAATGCAATCAAGACATCTTCTATAATCCTACATAAAAATCTTTAATAAAGTAGGCAAGTGAACATGTTAAAGCATCTATATCTTCAAATTTATCAGGATCCATTAAATCTGGATTACTTTATATTAAATTTCTAATTTGTTCAAGTTGACTCTATTAAAATTTCTTTTGTAAAACTGAGGTTAAAAATTAAGCTAATATAAATTATCATAAATTACGAAAAGTTTTCTCATTTTCTTATAAGAATTTCGAAGCTTTTTCCCAGAAATTTGATTCTTCAAAATTATATTTATTATTCTCTTCAACTATTAATAAAAATGTAAAGACAACAAGTTTAATAGAATCAGGAATTTCTTATTATGATAGTAAATCATTTACAAAATTCATTTCTATAATTGCAAATGAATCAATAGTCATTGTTTTAAAATCTATTTAAATTAGTTTTCCTTCATCAATTACTGTTATTGATGATTATTCTAATTATTATTACAATGTTTCAACTATCTCATGTACATCAGATTATTAACTAGATATAATAGATTCTTAAGCATCTTTATCATTTTCTTTTAATTCTGATTATATATCTTTCACGAATTGATCTTCTTCAATAGATTTAATTTTTTCAGGACTTTTTAAACTTTATCCATCATCTGATTTTGGAAAAAATGTTGATTTCGTTCCATTTTTAGGACTTTAAGATTTAACTAATGAACTATCATTAACAGTTAGTTAATTAGCTTAAGACGGACTCTTTTTCATACCTAAATCTTTAGTAGAAGCATGATGTTTATTTTATCCAAGTGGTTTGATAGGCTGACTACTATTAAATAAAGCTTTTGTAGTATCATTTGTTGAAGGTTTCATCTTTTTTGGCTCTGGCAGTGCTTTTATTGCTTCTTTAGCCTGTACTTGCTTAGTTTCTCCTATTTGCTATCTTGTAGAATTATGCCCTGTTGAACTTTTTTAAGGTTATACATTAATTGTTTTAGGTTTAGAAGCAGGTCTTTATTTTTATTCTGATCCCTTGTCCTATTCTAACTTCTTCAATTAGGTTTTAATAGCAGATGAATCTGGTTTTTGTTCAGAATTCCCCTAATTTTAATTAGATGTAATATGTTATAATGATTTATGACCTGAGTGCTATCCTTAAACAAGGATTTTTGATTCTAAGTGTTCAATTCTTTCTTATTATTATTCAACTATTTTTTCTAACTTTTCTATCTTTTCTGATTGTTCTTATATTATTGATAAAATGGTAGCCTCTATTACTTCTTTTATTTTGATTTTTATATCTTGATCAACCATATATTAATATAAACAATCAAATTATTACTAATTATTGTAAATGTGCATATAATAATCATGATGATGTATAGTTTCCTACTTGATTTTCGAGTTCAGCTAATTTTTACGTTGCAGCTATTATTAGTTATTAGATTTAGCTTTTTTCTTTCTTTAGTTCTGTGATTTAACTTTATAGCTTAGAGTTTTCATCTTTTTATGTATTAATTGCCTAAAAATAATATTTTTTTTACTTATCTTAAATCCCTAAGCATTGCATCAAGAGTTGGTTATGTTGTATTTTTAATCTCTTCATTATTGTTAGTTATGCGCTGTTTCATAAGATGTAACTCCTATTTTAATTGATCGATTTCATGTTTATAGCTCTATAGTAATTCATTAGACAACTCAGTAATATTCTAATTATGAATTGTATATTACGTTCACTAACAATAAATGATTCTTTGCATTAGTTGCTGATTCCTAATCTAATTTGGAACCCTAATATTATTAAATGTCAGACATTAATATATATATATTTCATATGGAAACATAAAACTTTTCATTTTTATTTGAACCTTTTTTTTCCTTTTCCTTCTCTTATGACTTTTCCTTTTGTTGGGGTTTTGGTTTATTGAATTTGGTCCTATATTCCACTCCATATTAGTGCTTTCTGAATTTTTTCTGGGTTTCAAAAGTTTTTCCACAATGGTCACAATAGAGGGTGCTGGTGTCCTTTCTCACTTTTTCTATTTTTTTTCCTAGTTTTCTGGTTTTTCTAACACTATTGGATTTTTCCTCCTCAACTTCAGACTCAGGCACAGAACTTTTTTTACTCTATTCTTGTTCTTCAATTATAACAGGACTATTTTCTTCTTCTGGTTTTCTTTCTGGACTCTTTAACTCGGGTGGATTGACAGTGGTTTGAAGGATTCTACTTTGTTCTTGAGCTTCTGGGGATTTTAAAATCTTCTATTAAAGTTCATCTATTTGGGAGGAGAGGTCTGCGCATTTTTCATAAAGCATGGCAACAGTGGTAAGATGCTCGGTAAGAGGAATGTATTTCATTTTTATTACTGAAAAAGGTTTGCGAAAAGTTGGTTTTGTAATAATTTGTCCTGGAAATTTTTTTTTCCCTTTTAAAATTTAGTAAAAAAGGGACTTTTATTATAAAGTAATAGTATATTTCATTGAATTATTTTTAATTTTTATTGAACTTCCTTTATTTTAGAAAACTCGGCTTGTACTCTTTTTTTCCATAAATCTTCGTTGAGGTCTAAGATTAAGAGTTTTTAATCAACTTCTTATTTTAATTCTTCTTGTTTGTCAACTTTTAGTTCTTTGAAATTTATCAATTTTTCCTTTACTTGTAACTATTGTTCTTTCTCCTTCAACTAATTTGACTTTGCTTATTGAACGTCTATGAGTTTTTTTTCTTACATATTGATTCTATTTTTTAGTAATTAGATGTTCTCTACTTCATGGGTTAGCTATTCTTCCATGATTAGTAGAGAGGCATGCTTTTCTTTAAGAATTATTTTGTCTTTTTCTAATTTTTGCCAATCAATTAACAGCTAAATTTCGATAAAATTTTACTTATTTTTCCTTCTGCTTGACTTCATTTTCATATAATCTAATATTTTGCATAGCCTCACGTGTATCCTTAAGATCTTGAACCATTTAAGATTAGTGTTTCTCTAATCTCTGTATTTCTTCATTCAATGCATCTATTTTTTTTAACTTAAAAGTTAATTCATCCTTGATATCATCTTTCTCTCGTTATACTTTCTTGAGTTAATATTTGAGGTCATCATTTTCTTCTTTAAGTTTCATTAAATCAGAATGCAATCCAACATTTACTTATGTTTTTGAAGTTAATTCAATTGATCGCTTATCTAATAAACCTTTAGTAATTTTTAATTCTTCTCTAAGTAAACGTAGTGTTGTATTTTCTGCATTGCTATAATATTCTGATGTAGATGTTTCATTCATTTTATGAAAAGATTCTCTTGTTCTTCTCATAATTTCAGTTTATGAAGTTTCAAGATAAGAGGAGCTTCTTCTTGGTTCAGTAATGAGTTTTTTTTCATGAGTAGAGATCATCTTCTTTATGAACCCGATGCGATCCATAATTTAATATGAATGAGCCATATTCTGTTTCATAATAAATATACATTTGAAATTAAATAAAATCTTTTATTAATATGGGTATTTCAAGAGATAGTAGACACAAGAGAAGACTGACAGGAGGACGTATGCCAATTCACAAGAAGAAGAGAGCATTCGAGAAAGGAAGACAAGCAGCAATGACTAAATTGATTACTGGTGAGAAGAGAGTTAGAAGATTAAGAGTGAGAGGAGGAAATTTCAAATTCAGAGCTTTGCGTTTATCAGAAGGCAACTTTGCTTGGGGAAGTGAAGGCACAACCAAAAAAGCAAAGATTGTTGAAGTTGTTTATCATCCATCAAATAATGAATTAGTGAGAACAAAGACTTTAACAAGAGGTGCTATTGTATAAATTGATGCTACACCATTCAAATAATGGTATCTTAAGAAATACAATGTTGATTTAGGAGCTAAGAAAGGATAAAAGAAAGTAATATTAATATATAATGTAGGATTAACCAGCATAACCAGAAGTCAAGAAATCTAAATCATTATAAAAGAAATTAGATGCTAGACTCAAGGAAAGAGTTATTGATAACTTAGTATCTGAATAATTCCAAAATTAAAGACTTTTGGTTAGAGTAACTTCAAGACCAGGATAATCAGGTAGAGCTGATGGATACATTCTTGAAGGAAAGGAATTAGAATTCTATGTTAAGAAAATTGAATAAAAGAAGAAATGAGTTTTTCTTTATTAGTACATTAGCAATTATCATTTATTAAATTCCATCATTTTCTATTTTGCTTCTTCTTTTGTATTATGTACTTATTAAGTCATTAAAGAAATAAATATTGGTGTCATTATCATACTTATTACCATTATTATAACATATTATATCTACAATTAATATAATAATTACATATCTAGTATCAAATGAATAACTTATTTCTTTAGCATAATTATTATATAATCCTTATTCTGCTATATCATTATGCATTCCATATTTTAGTGTACATCTTAATAATCCAATAAAAGAATAAAAGAAATTATCCATATATAATAATCTACCTTATATTGTAACACACCAAGCCATAGCACAGATACTTATTATAAAAACAAGAACTAATAATAAGAACCATGATTCTTTATTAAACTATTTTATAAATATAACTTACTCTAATCATAACTAAGCCATAACATTTAAGAAATGGACTCCAATTTCCTAAAAATCTATTTATTGCAATCATTAAAAATAATATTTATATTCCGTCATATATTCTAATTAAAAATAAAGGAAATATTAATGTGGAAATATCTTAATATTCTGGAGAATTAACATTTATTTTATTTAATTCTGCATTATATGATGCTTTAATTGTACTTCTAATTAAAATACTTACATTACTCAACATATCTATATAAATTACATAAATACAAATGATATCGAAAATAAGGGGTATTTTTATTGTTATGTACAGTATTTTCAAATCAATAATAAAAAAATCATCAAGTATTAATTTTTTTTATTGAAATTCTCTTTCTTCTTATGGAGGAAGATCACGTTTTCTTGCTTAAACTTTCTTTCTACGATTTAGTAATTCTTAAAATCTAATATGCAACACAATAATATTATTTTAAGTTCCAGGTGAATAAAATCCAAAAAAGTCTATATCAAAATAATAATTTACCAAAGAAGGAAGGGACTAATAATAGTATTGCAATATAGAACATTAAATTTTAGATAAAACTTTCTGAAGCAGAGGGTGAACTAAGATCAAATGCCTATGTTGATAAGCTATTATAATTTAAAAGATAATCATTAAACAAATAGAGTGTAGTGAGTGTAACTTGTACTAATAATTTTGAAGGGCTATTGTAATAGTTCAGTATAAATTAAGATTGCTTGATATTATATTTAACCCAATCCTCTGAATTTAAAGTTTTTAGATTTTAAGTAAATGCTTAAGTATCAGTTAAATCTAATTCCCAAACATATCCACCATAATAACTATTATATTTTGAGGGGTCTATTAAATGATACGTATAATCTCCTTCTAAATCTTCTGTATAGGGAATATCAAAATTAAGGCAGCTCTGATTTTTATCAATAAACATTTATTTCTGATTTGGATTCATAATTACACAATCATCAAGATCTTAAATATGGACTAATGATTAAATTAAAATTCCTGATTACAATGGATACGTTCCAAAAGATTCATTTGATAAAGGATCAGCTAATGTAGAATTAATTAGCAAAGATATATCATGAATAGGATGTGTATAAGATCGAGCAATTTAGAAATTATTACTAAATACTGATAACAATTATGTATTTGTTACAAATTTCAAAGAATCAATCTATGTGACAACATACAAAATTAAAAGTGTTATAAATAGACAGCTTTCAAAAAAGTATTTTAAATAATTTGCATATCCGAGATAAAGGGCCCAATTAACTTTCTTTTCAACTTTCTTTGTCATTCTTATTAATCTTGAAAAACCTTCAGGAATAACTTCTGTATGTAAATATTCATCTTGATAAGTATTCAATTATTATTATTATTCTTATTTTCTTGATTTTTCTTTAATTATTTAAATTCCAAGAATTGGTTCATAATTTTTAAGTAATTCATAGATAGGAGGATATAATTCTTCAAGAATATCCATATGAAATTATAATAAATTTCCAAGTTAATCAGTATAAAATATTTATTTTTCTTCTGCCATAAAACAAGATTTAACTATTTATTTTAGTTCTAAAAATGTCTTAATGTGTCCTGGAACTTTAACTTATACATAATCTCCTTAATATTTAAGTGTTATATAATATCCATCTTCTCTTTAACTATCCTCATTTTCATCATCAAAATTTTAATCACTTTATTTAGTTTATTTGTTCATGGTTATTTGTTATATAGTTTTATTGTTGAGTTTATTTTATTGTCTTATTTGGATTTCTTCCAATAAGTCTTTTTTACTTTAATTTAGAAGAAAATCTCCTAAAGTTGTTTTTACAGACACTTCTATTTTCCCATCCAATCCTTGGCTTTCTTATGTTACAGGCCCTTGATTACGATCTTAGTGTTGCTTTTATAATTTTTCAATCTATTTAATCAATTGATCATAATCCTATATATTCATAATATTTGAATACTCGCTCCGCCTTTCCTATTTCATCAAAATAATCATCATTCAATCTCTCCTCCTCCTTATACTCTTGTTCTAATTTTTTTAGCTCTGTAGCCAATGCATCCCTTTATGTCTTGAATGGTCTTAATTTTTTTGCATTGTATTGAGTACTTGTCATAATAAATAGATCACTTAAATTATAATAAACAATCAGCAAAATATTCAATTTAGTCCTCTGGGTTGTTCTCTGCAACCTAATTCAAAGCCTTTTATATTGCAGTATTTAATCTCGATTCTTGAAGGTATTGAAAAGTTGAAGTATATTCATTATTCTTGATTTTATTAATCTACTCTTCTAAATCTCTTTGAATTGCATCACCATCTATTGTATTATATTGAAAATTATCTATTTCTTATTTTGATTTATCTATATTTTTATTGGATACTAATGATCTACTAGATTTAGGTGGTTGTGAGGCTTATTCACTTTATTCTTGCTTTGGTGGTTTTTATTTTCCTATGAAATCGAATTCCAAATTTATGGAACCCATATCATTTTGAGCCTTATATAGAGGAAGTTAAACCATCCATTCTGGTGCTGTTTCAGCTTTTTCTAAATTTAATATTCCTTCTCCTATTAATTCATCAGAATTCTTTTTTTATGGATCTAAATCCCATACAGAAACCTTTAAGTTGGGGTTTTTGGGATCATAAACGAATTGAAATGTTTCATTCCATACAGGTAATTTTCCCTAATTTGTAGCTGTTTTAGTTTTTTATTTTTATGCTCCTAGTTATATAATAGCAAAAGGATCCTACTTTCCTTTTCCTTTTTATTGATCTACGTCGTAGAGTAATTTAGCATCCTTGACTATGATACTCAAATTGGGTTTTCCTTTCATTAATTATATTTATGTTTGAGAAAATACTAGAGAGAATATTATTGACATATTTTGGTAAATTCATTACAGGGTTTGATCAAAATAATTTGAAACTAGGAGTTTGGAGTGGTAATGTGGTAATTGAAAATGTGGCATTAAAACCGGAAATTATCACTGATTTAGAATTACTCTTACAAATAAAATTTAGTTCTATAGGGAGGCTAATTTTGAAAATACCATGGAATAAGCTTTCTTCTGCTCCTGTTGAAGTCATATTGGAAGATATCTTGGTTGTTTTTAATCCTTTGCCAGAGGAGAAATGGAATATTGATGATTCTATATCAGCATAGAAAAAATTTATTCGTATACTGGAGAAGGCAAAATAAACAATTTAAAATAAAAAGGTTTAAGAGGGTTCAGGTTATTTTGAGAAACTTACCCTCAAGGTAATTGATAATCTGTAGGTGTCGTTGAAGAATATACATTTCAGATTTGAGGATAAATCCTACTCTTGGGGAATAAAATTAGATTCTTTAACCGCATTAACAACTAATGAATAATTTGTGCCAAAATTTTTAGATAGAACAGATTAAGACATGAAATTAGTTCCACGAAATAAATTAATTGAATTATAGAGTCTATAATTTTATTGGAATGCGAATGAAACTATATTCATAACTGAGCCTACACAGCAATTAAACTTTGATTAAGTAATACAAATAAGTGCTTAATGTAGACTAACAATTAATCATAAGGAAAGATTTGATAAGTCTCATTATTGTTTGGATATGGAATTGGAATAAATTAATTTAAATTTGAAACATTCATAATTAAAGTAAATAATCTCATTACTTGAATAAATATCAAATTATAACAATAGGATTTGGTCATAAAGATAGTAGTAATTAAAATTCAATAGTGAAAATCATTAAAAAAGGTTCATAGATATATTTATATTATTTTTGAAGAACGATTATAAGAATATGGAATAATTAGATGATGAAGATGATATAAAATTTTTATAATAAATAATAGCATAAGTGAATTAAAAAGAATTACAGGATTGGAGTAATTAGGCAACAAAAAAGTTTTGGTTGGAAAGAAAAGTAGATGAACTTTAAAAAAAGAAATCATAAAAGAAATGGTTTAATTTTTTAGGTGGGAATGCACAAGAAGAAGTTACTGAAGCTGAAGTTAAATAACTTGAAGAATTCATACAATAAGAGGATACAAGTAAAACAATTAGACCAACAGAATCACTTAAAATAAAATTTAGAGCTAAATTAAAGATGGCTAATATTTAATTAGTTAAAGATAATAAATAATTATAAGATGAAGGTGTTTTATAATAATTGGAATAAATTGATATAAGTTGGGATTAATTTGAAAATAAAGACTTTTCATTTTCAATAATAATAAAGAATATAAGTTTATAATTAGTGAATAAAGCGTAAAAGGAATTGATATGTAGACCAACATAGGCAACTAATGAATTTTTGAAGGTTTTCTTAGTTAAAACAACAAATTCACAATTTTGTCGATTAGATTTAAGATTTTTATTACAAAGTTTAACAGTTAATTATAATCCAAGTATTGTAAGAATAATAAGAGAAATAATAAAAGTTAAATAAGGAGAATATGTTGAATAGACTTTGAAAACAGCTACTTGGGAATAAATTGAAAAGATTTAGGACACAACTGAGTCTTCATTAAAAAATATATTGTCATCAAATATTTAAATTAAAGTAGATGTTAAGATATTAGAGCCTATTTTAGAATTGCCTATAAATGGTAATGAGTTTTGGCTACTAAAATTAAAAATTTTTCATATTGCTTCGAAAGGAAACACATCTGAAGATCCTTATGAAAATTTTGAAATACATCTTCATGAAGGTTCCTTTGAATATTTTCCGGAACGATTTGGAGGTAAATAATTGGAGATTGTTCATAATTATAATACTAAACTAACATTAAAGCGAATGAAAAGCATATATGTTGAGTCTATGATTAAGTAAAATAAACCTCTAATCCTTTTAAATGGTAGATTGGAGCCTTTCAATATGGTAATGAATGAAAAGGTTTATAAACATTTAATTTATTTACCAGAGACAATATATCCAAAATAAACAGAAGAATAAGTGTTGTAATAATTATAAGTTGAAAAATAATTAATTTTAAAACATAAAACAAAATCAGGATTTTTAAAAAGATGTGGTACACTAATTAAAACTTGGAGTTTACACTATGTTGTATTAAGTTAATATGATTTATTTTTTTATGATCATGAGTAAACTTTGATGGCAACTTCATAAATTAATCTTTATAATTCTATTTTAGAAAGATTAGTTGTTGATGATTAATTGTTTGCTTTTAAAATAAGTAATAAATCAGGTGAGGATATATTTGCATGTGAGAATGAAAGGGAATTGAATGATTGGATAAATAATATAACAGAAAAAATACAATAATATCAATCATTTGAAGCAATAAAAGAAAAATAAACATAAATAAAAAAATCAGAAAATTATTTTGCAATTGATATATCTTTAAAGAAATTACAATTTAAATTGTATAAAGAAAACAATTATCCAAGTATTTATTAGGAATATTTATTATTTTTATTTAAACTGAATAATTTACAATTTACTTATGAGAAATTAGAATAATAAAAATAAATTATATAAATAGATAATCTATCAATTTAAGATTGGATATTTGATTATGTGAATCCATAATTCTAAGATTTAGTTTTATTAAGTAATTCAAATGAAAATTAACCATCATTAAAATTAGATATTAGATCAGGAGTAATAAATATAATAATTGATATTATACATGTAAATTGGAAACCAGATACATTTTTAAAGATAAGATAGCTATTGAATATAATTAAAGATAGAAAATCAAGGAAATGGTATTTTGCAAGTGTTAGAGATTATGAGGTTGATTAATTGAAGAGAGGTTCAAATTGTGATTATGAAAAAGTGAAAGAATAAAAATTAATAGATGGTCTAAATCGTGCATTTAATAAATGTTAGAGATATGGATAATCTAAAGTATTGGTGAAAGAAAAGTTTATGACATTTGTAGATCATTAAAATTTTTTAAATGATTATAAATGGATATTAGAAGAAATTTTATCATCCTATTAGATTAAAAGTAATACAAAAACGATTATGGAACTCTAATCATCAATTACAAATGTTACTGTTAATTTTTTTCATAGAACAAGTCATTGTTTATTATTTAGATGTGAACTTGAAGAAGTATTTTTTACATTTAAGAAATTATAATTTAGTAATTATTTGGATACTAAATTAAATAATATAAGTTTATATGATATGACAAATTATCCTCATACAGTAGATAGCAATTAAGAGTTTCATTTAGTAAAACCACAAAAATTATTAGGAAAAAGAGATTAATATGATGATTGGGTTGTTAGATTTAGATTTAGTGGATATGATGAAATAATAATAGCAAATAAAGATAGAGTTAATATGTTTTTATACATAGAAATTAATCCAGTTTTTGCAATATATTAACATTAACCATTAATGAGATAAATTGATTATATAATCAATTAAATAGTAACATTAATTAGAGAACCTGATGCATTAACTATGAATACAGAATATATAGAATAACGTAAAAGAAATATGAAATAACATTCTTTAAAAGCAAAACGTGTTTGGGGAGATGCTGATGATATATAATCAAAATTTATTTGTCCAACATTTATTGATTTACGAATATCTATAAGAAAACCATTAGCAATTGTAAAAGGATGGCCTTAATTTACAGAATATTTTTAATTAGATTGTGAAGTTGTAGATGTTTATAATAAATAATATATTGATATGAGTAGATTGATAAAAGAAGGTGGTAAATTGTTAGTTAAATCAAATGAACCATGGATGCCAGATGGTAGAATACTTAAAGCATGGAGTGAAGCATATTGTATAGAAGGACATAATATGTAATTACAATATTATGAAAATGGTATTAATTAAATAAGTTCAATTTTTGAATTTAATTTATCTTTTGAAAGAGCATTACATTATTTTGAAATTTATGAATTATATGGTGATGTATAAATGGATAGAAGTATTAGAATAAGATCTGCTATGTCACCTATAATATTAAAATTATTTAGAAAAGAATATTTAGAAATTTGTAAGATGATTTTTCATAATTTTACAAATGATGATTTAAAAGATAAATGGTATATTCATGATTTTGAAGTTGCTCGTTCATTTGAACCTGCACCAATTTCATTTTGGCTTGATTTTTTTGATATTTCTATTTTTGCATTATCTAAAAAATAAGAGAATCCATTAGTTTAAGTTTATATGAAATAATTAAGATTAGAATGGTTAAAAACTAATGATATTGATTTAAATTTATTTGGTAAATAAATAATGATGTATCATTATGATGATTTATAAAATGAAATTGGTTTTGTTGGAGACTTATCTGTAAATGAAAGTGTAAAATTATAAAGGGTAATTTCAATGGTTTCTGGTAAATAGGAGACATAATAAGCATAATAATTTAATAATTATTAATTTGAAGGTGATTTTGTGAAAGATCTCTCATAATTTTAAATGTTATTTCATATTAATAAACCAAGTTCAGATAAAGAATGTTATATTGCCTTAAAAAATGTTAGAATGATTGTAGAGCCTACAATATTCTTTAATGTAGGATTATGGAGTAGATTAGAATAACCTTGTTGGCCAATACAATAAGAATTTGGATAATGCCTAGTATAAAGATGATAGTAGAAATCCTTAATACTAGTTTATGTTTGTAAGGTTTGAAGAGTAATTAAATTTTGGCAACAAAAGGTGATATATCATATGTATGGAATCGTAGTAGATTTTTACATCCTGAATAAATGATTATTAATTTAAAAAAAGGAACTCTTGACAAAAAATTAGTTGAGGCAGTAGGAGATGCTTTTGAACATAAAATTAATTTAAAGAGTCTTGAATTATTTAAATGTTTGTATGAAGATTTTGTACAATTTGAACTTAAACAGATTCGTAAAAGACATATAATTTTACCATTCTCTTTATTTTTCTGTATAAAAAATGAATTACAGATGAATTTCGAAAAAATGTTTATATACTTTAATAATAAGTATTCTTTTCATATTGATAAAACAATATGCAAGTTTTCATATTAAGATTTAGTTTTAATTATGAGTATTACAGAGAAATTAAAATCGAGTAAATAAGAAGTCATAAGAGAGTCAGTTTATGGATTAGAAGAAACACCAAATTAAAATGCTCCAGTTAATAATATTTATGATGCAATAATTAGTGGATTATAGATAGTAGTAATTAATGATGCAGGTGAAGCATATGTTCCTGTTTTTGATCTTACACTTTCAGAAACTTAACTTTAATTTTAATAAACTAATTTAAAATCAATATTTTCTACAGTTATTAGATTAAGTAGTTCATTTTATAATCCTAAAATTGCAATTTGGGAACCTATTTTGGAAAGTTGTAATTTTTCAGTGGATGTTTCCTTGAATCCATAAGGAGATCCATAGAAAATTATATTTATTGAAATGACTTAGGAATTTTAAACATTGAATATCAATTTATCTGCTTAAATGATTACTGTTTTTCATAAAACATTCCTTTCTTGGAAATAAGAGATTGAAGAAACTAAGAAAAAGAGAGATCTATAATTAGATATTGAAGAGAAATAAATTGAAAGATCTTATGGATAATCAGAAAGGTTTACTTAAATTGAAAAATCTATGTCAATAATGCCTTCAAAATATTAGTAACAAGATGAAAAAAATGAAAATATTGATTATGTATCACCATATACTATTAGAAATGAAACAGGTTTTGCATTAGAGATTTATGACTATGGAAGTTTAAATAAAAAATATTTATTATAACCTAATTCATCAGTAAATTTTGAAATAGATGCTGATTTTGATTAAATGTTTGCAAAAGATATTGAAAATATTCAATAATAGTAATAAAGATTGGTTTCTATTAAAGTAATACATAATTAATACTAATTTGATGCAATTGATGAAATTGATTTAGATTGTATAAAGGTTCAAAGAAAACCAATTAAACCCATCAATAGAAGTAGTGATAAATCATTTATGTTATTTATTGAAGTAGTTCCAAAGGATACCCGTAAACTTTTATTAATCTCTTCTGAAACAATAATCTTTAATAAAACAAATAAATTATTAGAATTAAAGTTATTTGATGTTTAAGAGATATAAGAAATAAATGTATTAGATGCTTAAATTGAACCATAAAGAGCATTTAGTGTTCCATTAGATAGAACTAGATAATATTTTAGTTTTAGATTTGAAGGTAATGATAAATTTAGCTCATAATTGGATATGAGATATTTAGCAGATAATATAGATAGAAAATATGAATAATCACATAATGATTATTATACTATTATTACTTGTTCAAAGCGAAATATAAATTAATCACTAATTTATTTAGAAGCTCCATTTTAAATAAAAAATTGTTTACCTATGGATATTTCATATGAATTGTTTGGTGATTAATCAACTGAACTTATGGAATCTTTAATAATTTAATAAGAAAATGAGTAATCAAATATTACAAATGTTGGTAAACCTTTGGATAAATAATAATATGAACATTTACAATTGAGAGAGAAAGGTAATTTAAGTAGATAAGAATAAAAATAAATACATAGTATTTCATCAAAAGGAAGATTAGCTATAAAGATAAAATTACCATTTTATTAAATATCTGATATTTGTATGTTAAATCATGTTAAATTTGGTAGATTTTAGATTGAAAATTTTAGATTATGTGATTATAGAGGAAATATAGGATAAGTAATGGTAGATTAAATTTAAAATGTTTACTATATTTATTGTAAATAAATAGTTATTAATGAATTACCATATAAAGTATTCTTATATAATACAAATGAATAAAGAAGAGGACCTTCTACATTAATAGCAGGTTAAAGAATTAAGGATATAGTAACAGATGAATAAGAAGAATTAAGTAATATTGTTGTATTGGGTGATTAATAATTTATATCTTTATCATGTTAGGATAATGGGAATCAGTTATCAGAACCTATAAATTTAAATTATACTGGTAATTAATCAATAAAAATGTAAAATGAAACAAATTAACATGTAGAAGTTGGATATAATATATCATTGATGTGTGTTGATAAATCAAAACCATTAGTGACTAAAGCTTTAACAATATCACCACGTTTTGTGATCATAAATTAAACTTAAAATACAATATAAATATTATAAGAACCAGGAACATAATAATTAGAAATTAAATAATAATGTAGAAAGCCCTTATATTGGAATTCATTAAAAAATTAATATATTTCAATATATTATTAAGATGAATTTATTGAATGGTAAGCAAGTAATCCCATAGATCCTAATGGTGCAGGATTTTAATGTTTTACAATCAGAGCTGTAAATAATTTAAGTACTATAAAACATTTTAATTGTATTAGTAAAATTGATAATTAAATTACATATCTAATAATTTTGGAATGCAAATCTATTATTAAATAGATGCGTCCAAGTGTAATATCAGAACCTAAACACAATCCATTTTAAGTAGATCCTCCCTATGTAATTGTTAATAATTTGGATCTTGTTACACTTACTTGTTTTTAATATTGTTGTTAAGAAGAAAAATATAGTCATAGATATTAATTTGGAGAATATAAGTAATATGTTAATAATTATTAATAATGTGTATTTTCATGGGAATATCCATGTGAACGTAGAGATTTAGTAATTTAATTATAATTTGAAGGTGAATTAAGTACATATTATAAAGTTGATCCATTTTTTATTAATTTAGAATAAGCAGAAGCAATTTAAGAGAAGATAATTACAAGTGGATTAAATGAAGTAGATTAATATAAATTTTATATATTATCAGTTTGGGAAGGGGCTAGTAGAAAACTTAAATTTGTATAGGATGTATAAAATAATTAATAGCAACATGATACTAATCTTTTAAAATTGGATATTAATTTAAATAAAGTAGGAGTAAGTTTAATAGATTAATTTGATAATAAAAGAGTAGAATTAATTTATGCATATTTTTAAGGATTAGAATTTAGTTTATTAGAAACTACATAAAGTAGACGATCAGAATTTAGAGTAAAGTATATTAATATTGATAATAATACATCTTATAAAACAATGTTTCCTGTTATATTTACACCAACTAAAAATAAAGAAATTTTTGAATTTAATCGTTCACATTTATCATTAGAATTAGAATAATCAACATAAGTAAAATCGGTATAATTAATTAAAAATTTCAGAGCATGTTTATAACCAACAACAATTCGATTAACATCAGAAATGCTTGAATAATTATATTCAGTATCTAAATAAATTACTTAATCATTTAAAACTAATATGATTAATGATGATTAAATGAAATAATATGATTTTGAATTTGCAATAGGTTAAGAAGAATAATAAATATAATAAGTAAATAGTGCAACATTATCTAATACAGTATAAAATAAGTTTGGTATTGGATCATTGGGTATAATAAATCGAATAGAATGGGAAAATGTTAATATTACATTAAATGATTAAGCTACTTATATTAATAAAATTGAAATGTATCCTCTAAAATTTAATCTTACATTTTATAATAGTGCAAATTCTAATTTTTAATACAATATGCTATTACAAATATTGAAAACAATTGGAATTGTATTAATAAATATAGATGAAGCGCCTTTAATTTTAGATGGTATATTTTTAGAGAATTCATTTGATACATCAAGTGCTATTTTCACTAAACTTGCAACCCATTATAAGGATATGTTTATCAAAATAGTTTTAAAATTAGTAGGATCAATTGAAATAATTGGTAATCCAGTTGGATTGGTAAAACATATAGCAAAAGGTGCATATGATTTATTTGATAAACCAATAGAAGGATTTATAAAAGGACCTATTGAAGGAGGAATGGGAATAGCTAAAGGTGTTGGATCAGCACTTTAAAATACAATAAGTGGAGTATCAAATTCAGCCAGTAAAATATTTGGCAGTATAAGTGGAGGATTGGCTGTAATAAGTTTAGATAAATAATACAAATAATAAAGAGAATAATATAAAATAATAAAACCTAATTAATTATTTTCAGGTATTTATGTTGGATCAAAGTTATTGTAAATTTCAGTATAAAGAGCAGTAATAGGAGTAATTGATATTCCAGTATAGGAAGCTAAAAGAGGAGGAGTAAAAGGTTTAACAATAGGAGTTCTTGAAGGAACTGCTGGTTTTTTTATTAAACCATTTGCAGGAGTATTTGATTTTGTTAGTAAAACAACAGATGGATTAAAAGCAACAGCAGAATATTGGGATGATAAAGCAAATGATAAAAGAACAAGAGAAATAAGAACAATATACTAAAATGAATAATTTTATAAAGTATATATGGAAAAAGATGCAAAAGTAATGTAAATGTTAGTTGAAATAAATGTAAAATTTGAAAAATTTAGTTATTATGATAGTTTTGAATATGAATTTATGGAAAAAACTTGTTATCTTGTATTAACATCTTAATAAATAATAAACTTTGAAAAGAAAAAGAAAAAAATAATATGGTAAATCGATTCTTTATCAGTTTTGGACATATAATTGATTGATGATGGAATATTATATTAACTAAAAGAATTTAATGAAAAATATAAAGTAAATGTTGTATAAAATATTTAGGCATAATAAGTTTAATTGAGTGTAATGTAGGAAAGACAAAAAGAAATTATAATAATGAAATCGTAGTGGCTATTGAGCAATATTTGATATATTTATTTTAACTCATAAAAATGCCTGATCATCATCACTTTGGTAATACTGTACTAAAGTTCAATGCCTACACTAAACCAGTCAGTCTATTGCTATTAAAAGAAGCAGGGCACAGAACATACCTTGGTGTCTTTCTCACTACAGTTCTAGCAAGTCTTGTGGTACTTGTATACTATAGTGGACTTATTTCATTTGCGATAAGAGATAATCCTATCGCTATTACAATTAATAGTTACAATGAGAATTAAGAGTCGTTTTATCTGAGTCCCAAAAATTTTAGTGTAGCAATAGCTTAAAAAGGATATGATCTTCTTGATTCATATATTTTAGAAGCTTCAGTTGGAGATATAGATGAGTAATAATGTTTAATATTTTAGTGATTTAATTACTTAAGACATTCCATTGGCTAAATGTACTGATTTTTAATTTGATAATCCAAGCTTAAATTCATATTTTGATAAAACAGATTAAATATGGTATTGTATAGATTGGAGTTCCATTAAAAATATAATATTAGAAGGAGGTTTAGAATCGTCAAAGGATAGATCATTATAGATAAATATAAAATAATGTACATCCATGTAAATATATATTTATATTTTTAGTACTTAATGTACATATCCAAATTAGGTAGGAAGTGACTAATTTCTTTTTAAAATGACTTCATCTAATGCTGATCTTTCAAATTTTGCTACTCCAAATTAAATTATTGGTAAAACATTTCGTCTAGCATCTTTAAATAGTTTTTCAAAATCATTAAATATTATTTTATAACCATAAATTACATAAACTGATAATGGTTATGTTATTCCAGATATTTATTTTGATAAAACTTTAGCAATAAAACATTATTATGAAACTATTTCAGAAAGAGAAAAAGATACATTAGTTTACTCTATTAATATGTCTCTTGATTAATAATCATTTATTATATAAAGAAGTTATCCTAAAGTATAAGATTATTTAGGAAATATTGGTGGATTTTATGAAATTATCTTTCTTTCATGTTTACTTTTAATTTTTCCTTTTAATAATCTATCTTATAGTGTATCTTTATTGAATGAACTATTTAACTTTGAATAAGATTATGAAGATTCAAAAGTACATCCAGATCATCATGGAAGTGGAAAAGTTAAAGAAATTTTATAAAAATCAGTTCAATTAGAAAAATTCAATCGAATGTCTAAAGTTTCAGAAGGTGATGAATTAAAAAAGACTTAAATATTAGATCAAATTTCTAATGATATAACATAATTCTTTAAAGAATAAGAAAGTAAATTGAAATTACATATTTTTGATTATTTTGGTTGTTGTTAATGTAAAAAGGGTGGCAAAAGGGATTTAATTAATTTTTCAATGGGAAAAATAAAGCATACACTTGATATTACATATATAATAAAGAAACTTTAAGAAATAGATAAATTAAAATTGATACTTCTTAATTCAGATTAAATAAAATTATTTGATTATTTACCAAAACCTAAGCTTGGATTACATATGACTGCAGGAGAAAATGAATATTGTTCAATATTAAGACCTGAATAAACAGATTTGGAAAAAGCTTTGGAAGCTTAGAAAGCATATTAAGCATTATAAGATTAAGATGATGAAATTACACCGAAATTAGTAAAGTTATTAGATGACGATCTAATTGCATTATTTCGATTGCAACTCAATAAAGGAGTCAATAGATTTAGTAAAAAGCCTATGCATTTGGGAGATGCTGTTAAATAATTGATGGTAATGAATGCTTAAGAGAAAAAAAATTAAGCCAAAAAGGGAAAGAAGAAGAAAAAGGACTAAGAAGAGTCTAGTGATTCAGATTCAGCTTCTTAAGAATCTGATAAATGATATAAATTATTCAAATTATTTAATTTAAATATGATTAGAATGATTCTTAAGTAGTCATTAAGTGTTGTATTATTTCTTTAACCTGTAGTGAGTTATGTTCAAGTTTTACTTTATTGTTTAAAGTTTTATTTTTATTTTTAATTTGTGAAAATTAATTGTTTAATTCATCATATTCAGGAAATTATCCTTTATTTTATTCAATTATGTTCATGCATTTTAATAATAATCTATAAACTTACTCTTTTAGATTTTATTATTATTAATTTTATTTTTTAATCAATTTTTCAAATGTATTCATATTAATTGGCCTTAAAGTATTTTCTAATAATGAAGTATCAGTAATAGTATTCTTAGAAATATGAGTCTTTAATCCTTTTATTAATTTTAATGAATTTTGTTAATTTAAAGATTTTTTCCTTGATCTTTAAGTACAAATTTATGTTACTGATTTAACTTTAGATTATCTATGCATTTTTATATATTCAATCAAATTTCTTATTTATTAATTTCTATGAATTCTGGCATCTATTTAAGAAGACTTAAGAGTCATAGAGTATTGTTTTAAATAATCCATTTTAGAACCAACAAATTATTTACCCACTTATGATAATTCTGATATCATTCCATCAATTACTTAGACTAATAAAGCAAATTCTTCATCCATGGCTTGACATTATTAAAGTATTGGCATCATTAATTTAACGAACAAATAAATATAATTAAAAGGGATGAAGACTATCATTACGTCATTATTATTTTTATGAAACTATTTGCATTTTGTTTAGTTCTTATAGTAGTAAGTGCATAGAATAGATTATCAGTTGATGTTTACACAGAATCTCTATGTCCAGATTGCATGGATTTTTTGTTGAATTCATTGACAGAAGCAACATCAACACCTGATATTGATTAAATGGTTCACATTAGAGTTATACCATATGGAAATGTTAAAAGAACATATGATACTAAAACAGGAAAATGGTTGTTTACATGTTAACATGGTTCTGTAGAATGCTATGGAAATTATATTTAATTATGTGGACAAAGCATAATAGCTTCCAAATATCCAAATAACAATGAAATATTATAAGTAGAATGGGCTGAATGTATTGATAGAAGAATTTTCAAACCTTATACAAATTCTAGATTTGATGAAGCAGCTTCATTATGTGCAGCCAATTATTAAATTTCTGGTACAGCTGTAACAACTTGTGCTTAAGTATTTTTTAATTATATATTTATAGGGAGATGAAGGATATAGATTACATTTAGCTGCAGCTGAAGAAACAGATGGTCTTAAACCTGCACATAATTATGTTCCTTGGATTACAACCAATAAAAAACATAGTGTTACAGATGAAAACTTAATTCTTGAAGATTTAGTTGCTTGGGCATGCAATAATTATGATGGTGTAAAAATTGAAGCTTGTTAAACCAGAGGAATATGAAAAATATATCATAACAAATTTCATTAGTATTCAAATTCTTATTTTTATATTGTTATTTTATGCTTTTGACTAAGTTAATAAGAGCATATATACATTAAATTATTAAAAAAACTTTTTAACTCCTCTGAATTCATTGGAAGTACATCATACATTTTAGGAGAATATTCTTTAATTTCAAACTTATATGGTTTTAAAGGTTTTAAAGGGATTTCTTATTTTATTAATTAAGGCAATCTAGAATTTGATTTAGCATCCTGAGATTTTGAAATTTCTGTAATAGCTCTTCTTGTTCTATGTTAATTCATTATTATTGCTTTTCTTGAATTTGGTTCAACTAATGCATAATTTATTTCATAATCAGGTAATGTAGGTAATTTCACTTAATGTGTTTTTTCAGCTGTTGAGCCAAATGCTACTCTTGATTTTACCTTCTTCTTTTTCTTTTTTGGTTTTTGCTTTTCTAAATTGTTATAATCACAAGGTTATTTAACTACAAAGGATTGAAATCTTAATTTTAAATTATCAGGCAATGGAATATCTGTATGAGACATTATATAAAATATAAATCATTTCTTTTTCTTTCCTTTTTTAGTATTTTTCTTTGGTTTTTGTTTTTCAGCTTCTTTTTCATTTTATTCAGGTTACTTTTCTCCATTTTCTACCTTTTCATTATTTTCATTTATAACTTATTATTGTTATTGTTATTATACTTCTTTATTGGCTTATTCATTTTATTCAAATTATTATTTTTATAATTTTGTTAGTTCTTCTCTTAATTAAGCAGTTTATTTCTCGATTTCTTCACCTTTACTCTTTTTATCTGCTATTGCATCTTCTAATTTCTATTATTCATCTTTAAATTTTTATTCTTAATTTTCTAATTCTTTAGACAGTCTTTCATGTTCAGTTTCTAATTCTACTCTTTTTGTATAAACAACTTAATAATCTTATTTCTAACTTTCTAATTCCTATAATTTTAATTATTTGGATCTTTCGAAATCTGATTATTTATCTTCAATTATTTTTTTTTTTTTCTCAATTTAATTTAATAAATCATTTATTCTTTCTTACAATCCTGCTCTTTTACTTTACTCTTATTATTTTATTCTTTCTATTTCAGCAATAACTTATTATTTTTTATCTTCTATTTGCAATATTTCTTTTTCTTATTGTGTTAATTTATCTTTTGCTATTTAAATTTTCTTTTATTCATATTTTAATCTATAAATTTCTGTTCTAATTTTGCTTGGTTCTTTTTCCTCTAATATTTTTTAATTTCTTTAAAGAATTTTATGAATTCTATTTAGACAACATAAAGATAATCTATTTCCTGTTACTTATAAATCAATAATTATTTAATTTTTCTCCAATATCTCTAATATTAGTTTCTCAACTTTTTCACTTATATAATTATCATTAGCCTTTAAATGAGTAAAATTTTATGATTCTCCAATAAAGGTTAGAAATGCCATAAACTAATATATAATTATTTAATACCCCTTAATCAGCAACTCTACTAGATGAGACATCAAGTTTTTCCAATATTCTATTATTGCATAGCATAATCATTGATTCATCACCTAATAAATTTTTATTTAAGTTTAAGATCTTTAATTAACTATGTGGTAAAACATCAGCCAAGAATTTAATGCCATCAGGTGTAATATCATTTAAAGAAATATCTAATTCTGATAGTGATTCGCTTTCATATAGTGCAGCTGCCAATAATTAAAGGCCTTCATCCCTTATTTAATTTCCTCTTAAATTTAATGATACTAAACCTGATTACTGCTGTATGATTCCATTAGCTATATATTCAACCCCTTTTGCTCCTAGATCATTAAATTCAAGATTTAATTTTTTCAATGTTCTATTATTCATTAAAAATTCTTAAAATTTGATTGTTGGTCTCAAATTATTTTTAGATAAATTAATGATTCTAAATATTATCCATTTATAAGGATTGTTTCAATACCTGCTATTTTTAAATCATTTTCTGCCAATTTTAAGTGTTTTATATTTGAATTTGTTTTTAAAGCTTAACCAATAAATTCACCCCCTGCAGTCGTAATAACATTGTCCTACAGTTTAAGAGTTTCTATTCTTTTGTTTGATAGAATTAATTATGCTATATGTTTAGCACCTTCAAAACCAAGTGCATTTTTTCTAATACTTCCTTCTAAAATACCAAGATCCAAAGCTCTTAAAGTCTAATTTTTACATAGATCATCAATAATCTATCCTAAACCTATATGACTGATCATGTTAGATGCTAAATTAAGATTCTTTATTTAGGAGTTAGCTAAAAGTGTTTTAATTGCATGTACAGCATAATCACCAAGAGTATTGTCTGCTAAGTTTATTGTAGTAAATGTTGGTTTTTGATTTGATAATGCAATTAAAGTTGTGACCCCTAGTCTCATGGAAGATAGATTGAGGACATCTGGAAATTTTTTAGAGTTAATTTTATTGAACTCTTCTTTAAATATTTTAGCCTATTATCATTTAAATATACTCTTTCAATGGATACTGTTTCACCAGTATCATGACATCTTGCATTAAAAAGTTCTGCTTATAATTCATCTAATACAAGAAAGGCAGGATTCTTTTGAAATATTTAAGGAAGGCTAGAAGCATCTCCTCCATATGCTATAATCTTTTATTGTTTTAGAAACTCTATTTCTTTTGTGTATTCATTTGTTGCCAATTTAGGCTTTGCAGTTTAAGGTCTCATAATAATTAATCACTATATTATTTCTTTAAGTATAGTTTTTATCAAATTCAAACATTCTTCAAGTAATGAATCATATGATTCAAATTGTTTCTTATCGATTCTTATATTTGGAAACAATTCAACTACTTCTCCGACTTTTTTTGTCAATCTTTCTAATTTGTTAACCACACTATCCTTCTAATAAGTTTCTTAATCAAATATTATTGTATTAATAAGTTCTTAAATTTCATTATTTGTTAAAGCAATCTAGGAGGACCTTGTTTTGTGTAACAAATTTAAATAAAGTATAATTAAATAAGATTATCTATGATATTATTATTATTATTATTACATTTGGTCAATATGCATTATCTTTATTTATAAAAGTTGATGTTAATCTTTTAATTCTTAACTGACATCATTTTTTCCAATTAATTAATATCCAAACTTTTTTACTCTTTCAATATAACTTTAATTCTATAAAATAGATGGATCAATTCTTTTTAATTATTCTTCAAAAGATGTCTAATTAATTAAAAAGTCATTAAAGACTTAATTATTTGGTAGCTTCTTCTTTAAATCATTTAAATAGATTTAAAATTTTTCTTTCCTCTAATTTAAGACTTATTTATCTTCACTAATATAACTTTTTAAATAGCCAAGATATGAAGATTTCGGTGGTAATTATATTTATAGAATTTCTGGTGATGTTTTAAATAAATATTCTGATAACATTTCAAATTCTCCATATCTCCTTTCTACTTAATTATTAGAACTTTTAATGGAATAATAATAATGTCCATCATGAAATATAGGATCATTTACCATAATAGTAGGATTAATTTCTTATTGTTATTCATTCAATAAATTAAAAAGTTATCCATTTGTTGAACTTTCTTCTATAATATTTTTCATATGTGCATTTATCATAGCTTCTATAGTCTATGCTATGAAATATAATTTGTCTTACAGCTTAATAAATTATCCATTTGCATATAAATTATTAAAAATATATATTAGAAATTCATTAAGATGAAGCACAACATTGATTACCTTAACGCATATTTGTTTGATTAGAAGATACTTTTATGCTATTATTTTCTAAATGAACAACAGGTTTACGATTAGATGCAACAGTTTACTCAAATTAGGATTGATTTACTAAAATTTAAATATTTGATACATTGCGATTAGGTTATTAAGAATGAAGGTTCAGTAGGTAATGCTAAACATATAGCTTCCATTGCTTCTTCTATTCCTTCTCCTGTTTTTGCACTTACTTCAAAATAAAGAATATCCTTTTAATCCGCATATTATTTTCCTTCATCATAACTAATCACTCTTTCACAATCAATTTTGTTTCCTATTATTACTATTAATGCTTCATTTCCTCTTGTTTATTTCACTTCTTTATACCATTTTTCTAAACTTTCGAATGAATGTCTAGCTATAAATAATATAAAATTAGTACATGTAATATCAAATACAATTATTGCACATGTAGCATCTCTTAAATAACTAGGTATTAATGAATGAAATCGCTCTTATCCTGCTGTATCCCATAATAACAATCTAATTGTTTTTCCATCTAATGTTATTGTTTTCCCAATAAAATCTATTCCAACTGTTGGTTATGATTTTGGATCAAATGTATTTTACACAAATCTTTCAATAATGCTTGTCTTTCCAACAAATGAATTTCCTAAAAAAACTAGTTTTTGTTTCAATCTAGATTCTGAATGCATTATTTATTATTATATTTTTATTAATGTAATATGTTGATATATAAGTTTATCTGAACATTGAGAAAATTTTTCCGAAATTAGATTTTCTTTGATGTTTCGAAAGCAATAGATTTTTAATGTCTAACTGGTACTAAAATACTTTGTCTGAATTTGCACGGAATTTAATAATAAAATGATATGATATGATAAATA
>JMSD01000030.1:0-49917 GCA_000715435.1 Paramecium caudatum
AATATAAAAATTTATATATAAAAATCATTTAATTTGTTAAATAGGACTATTATTTTATTAATTAATGAAAATTTTTCTTGCTTTAAATTTAATCAGCTTAGGTATTTAGTTTCATCAATCTAGTTTATTCATCAACCTATTCTTTGGTTGTATCAGATATCACTCTAAGTAATCCAAAAACTCATACTTGGGTTGACTCTTCGAATACAGCAGTACCAGAAATAGCAACACTTTCCTGCAGTCTTTTGCCTTAACCTTACATTACAGTATCAGGATCAACTGCATAAACTATTTCTAATACTTACACTTTAACTGCAAGTGCCAGTACTCAATATGAAGCATTCATCAAAGTAATATTTTCTGGTACTTGGGTGGCTGAAACATTCACTATCTACAGTGGAACAACATCTAATGTTATCTAAACATAATCTCTAACATCAAGTACATTTACAACACCATTCTGTTCATTAACTAAGTATATATATACATTATAGTAGTGTCAATGTAATGCTTTTTAAATTAACAATAACGCTTGCAGCACAAGCAACAAGTCTAAAATTGATTTTAGGCTATCCTGCAGGAAGTGATGTAAAAACAATTTATGTTGGACCTGTCTTAATATATCGTGTGGATCCAGATGTTCCTGCTTCTACATCATACATTACTAATGAGTAATTCAATTACTTCAAGGATACTTCTCAGAATCCATCTGCTATTATGTCTTAATTTGCACTCACATCAGGAAGTGGATTGAATTTTGATGTTATGACAGTTGGTACTAATACTGTGAATTTTATGCTTGGTGGATATGGAATCTGGAAATAAGGAACTATCACATACACCAAGCCACTTAATCCCCATTACTCTGTGAAGTTCAATTTTTATGTTTATTTGTATGACTCAACGACAACTCTGACATCATCAAATTTTATAATAACAATTAATGGCCCTGCAGGTCCTGTTATACTACCCACTACTACAATGAAATTATTATAAGCAGGTAATCTATATGGAGGGACATCAAAAGAATATATATATTTTATTTCTACAGAATAAGATCATACAAATGCAAATTTGATAATTACTATTCAAAACACATTACCACTATATATGGGAATAACTAAAATGACAGTTGTTGCTAATTACTGTTTATTGAATTGCAGAGAATGTAAATCATAAGGAACTTGTGATTTATGTGCTAGTACAGAAGCCAGAGATTTAGTCACATGTTTATGTTTATAAGGATATTATGAAAACCCAACAACTCAAAAATGTTTAGGTATATATTAAAATTATTTAAGCTTGTGATTATAGATGTGCAATATGTACATATGATAGTACAAATCTTGCAAATATATATGGAATTTGTAGTGAATGTAAATATGGATTTGATATCGATTAATAGTGTACTAAATGTATCTATTCATATCAATATGAGAATAAACCTGCTATTAGTTGTGATAGTAATACTTATATATAATATTAGATTGTGCAACTTGTTGTGAAACATGTAAAGGACCAACAGATAGAGATTGCCTAACTTTTAAAACAGGATATTATATTATGCCAGACAATTTAGCTGTGACATCCTGTCCTTCTAATTATTTTGTTTTTAAATTATCACCAAAAAAATAATTCTGCATTTAATGTGATGTAAAATAAAAAATAAATTTTATAGTTAATTTGCAAAACATGTGTTGAATAATCAGCTAAATGTACATCATGTTTTGAAGGATATTCTTTACTATTTGATTAATGTTTACTTAATTGTCCACCAAGTTAATATAGAGCTGGATCAGAATGTGTGCCATGTGTTGATACTAATTGTTAAACATGTACTGCCACTCAATGCTTATTATGCAAACCAAATAATTTTTTAAGAAGAAGGAGTCAAACATGTGAATCAACATGTGAAGAAGGATTTTATGGTGAGACTACAACACTTACATGTCAAAAATGTCATTAAACGTGTATTGAATGTGTAGGTCCTTCTTTTACTGATTGTACATCTTGTAGTGGAAATAATTTTATGCTTACTATGAATGAAGATAAAGGAACAGGAATGTGTTTTAAAACATGTAAAGAAGGATATTTTCCTGAAAATAAAAAATGTAAACGTTGTTTTTAAGGTTGTTAATTTTGTACTGCATTCTCAGTTTGTTAAACATGTGTAGCAGGATATTATCTAAATAATAAAACTTGTGTTTCTACATGTCCATCTGGTATGTATCCAAATGATACTGTCTAAAAATGTTATAAATGTAATAGTGCATGTTCAGAATGTTTTGGTGCAGAAAGTTATTAATGTTATAAATGTACAGGTGGATTATCTTAATATTAAGGTAAATGTTATACAGATTGTCCAATAACCACAGTAAGTGTTAATGGAATATGTGAAAGATGTACATAAGGTTGTGATGTATGTGTTGGTACAGCTATTAATGATTGTACAACTTGTTCAGCATAAAAATATATATTAACTGGATAATGTTATGATGATTGTCCAGCTAATTATGAACCAAATATTCTTAAAATGACATGCGAATTTTGTGTTACTTAAAATTGTGAAAACTGTGTATCAGATTTATGTAAGCTTTGTTAAAGAACTTATTATTACTATTAACTAATGTGTACTAAAAATTGTCCTTCTTTAACATATAAATCAGAAGATGATAGAAAATGTAAACCATGTGATAATACATGTTTAACTTGCTCTGGACCTAACATGGATGATTGCTTAACATGTCCATCTATTTACTATTTTTATGATAAAAAATGTATACCTGCATGTCCTGATCGTTATTTTAGTGATGCTAATAGAAGGTGTGTATAATGCGATGCTTCATGTTTAAGTTGTTCAGGAGATCAACCTAATTAATGTACATCTTGTTTAGATTCATATTTACTTAATGGTGAATGTTTAGTGAGTTGTCCAGATCATTATTATCCATCTGATTTTTATTAAACATGTTAACCATGTCATTCATCATGTTTAACTTGTTAAGGTCCAACAGAAAATGAATGCTTAACATGCCCAGTATATATTTAAAGAATGAAATGTGTTACTGCATGTGGAACACAATATAAATTGGATGCCAGTGGCAAGGAATGTGTTGCTGAATTCATTCTTAATTTAACATGTTAACCATAATGTATAAAATGTTCTTTAATTGAATCAAATTGTAACATTTGTTAACCATCAAGAATGTAAAATAAACCATAATGCTCATGTTTAAAAGGAACATATGAAGTAGGTAATCAAGATTGTGACCCTTGTGCAAATAAATGTGCAACATGTACAGGTTCTGCTGAAAATTGCATAACATGTAAAGGTAATAGATATGGATCAACATGTTAATGTCCAGATTATTATTATGATGATTTAGTTTCAACTAATTGTCCTAAATGTGGTTTTAGATGTTTATTATGCGAAAAAGCCGCTGATTCTACTGCTAATGTATGCACAACATGTTCTGATATAAGAATAAATCCACCTGCATGTGGATGTCCAGAAGGTTATTTTGATAATTTATAAACTGAATGTGTTAAATGTGAACCTATGTGTGCCACCTGTGTCGATTTCGGATCAAATTGTTAAACTTGTTCAGGTATTAGAGAAAATCCACCATTTTGTAATTGTCCCATCAAATATTTTGATTTCTAAAGTAAATGTTTAGATTGTCCATTTGAATGTGATAATTGTGATGCAAGTGGTTGTGTTAAATGTAATGGTAACTAAAATGGTCCATTCTAAGGTAAGTGTGTTTGTTTAAATGGGTTTTCTAGGAAATCAATCAAATCAGTTTATTGTACAAATTGTAATATGGGAGTTCCTTATGCAACATTCCTAAGAGGTTTATCAAAAATTAAAGTGGATTTTGGAGGTCCCTTAGTGTATGTTGATACCACTAAAACAGGATGTGATCAAGTATTTTCATCAACTGTAGTTGCCACATTTGGCAAAAATCCAACTTGTGATGTATCTGATGCTATTACAATTACACTTGGATAATCTGCAACTATTAATGTAGGAGATGAAATTACATTCGGGACAGGTTTTAAACTTAAAGGTTGTGCCACTACATTTGTTAATTATCAACCTGTATCTTTAATATTAGATCCTATATTGACAGATGAAGATAATATTCCTACTATCTAATTTGGAGGATTACCACCAAAATCAATTTGTGAATCTGTCCCAATTAAATTTACTGTTGGAAATACAGGAAGTAGAAAGCTTAAAAAATTTGAATGGGTTCTTACTCTTCCATCAAACTACTAAAATGATTAATTAAATTAAGTATTATCAGGAATGGATCCAACTAATACATTTGATACTTCACTTGTTATCCATTCATAAATATTATCACCATTCACTTTTTATTAAGTCACAATTTCATATACTAACTTTTTAGATTTATCAACCTCCAGTTTATTGTATTTCTAATCACTTAGTTCTGCTTCAATAGATATTATTAAACCAGAAACTTCAAATACATATTATAGATATGAATAAGCAATTATAAATGCAACCTTTACTTATTATAATTGTACATTAAAAGGAACTATGGTTGACACTCTCAATATTTCAATAAAATATGGAGATGTAGTAATTGCAGAATATTCAGAATAAATATCCCTTACTATAAGTACTAACTACATAATACAATAAATTGTTAAACCATATATTTTTTCAGTTGGATCAAATAATGTTACTATAAGTGCTTCAATACCAGCATAAAATCTTAATTACAGCATTGTAATTAATTAAGAAATTAGTATTGGTAATTTAGTAGTTAAAGTTGCTGGAGGAAACAGATAAGTAGGAGATGTTGCTATAGTTAAATTAACTGCTAGTGTAGTTGACCTAGATGTAGGTCCTGAGGAAACTGATAATTTTAATTATGTTTTTACATGGACTTGTTTAGATGTCCTTTCTGGTTCAGATTGTAGAGATACATATGATAAATTGTTAAAATATTAACCTGGACCTACTATTACTGTATCAGCTGGTATGCTTGCTTAATATAACTCTTATGTTTTTACAGCTTCCACCCAAAAATAAACTAAAAAAGCACTTGGAAAATCAATGATTCAAGTCGTTGAAATAGATTTACCATAATTATAACCAGCTAATTAAACTGTAGAAGACTTAACTTTAGCTTAAACTTACAATTACTATGATGAAGTTTAATTGTCATTCGTTTACAAAGTTGCTAATCCAGATAATTTACTCTATTCAGCTACCATCATTTATGATTTAGAAGCCAAGAAATCCTTTAAATTTTATAGTCTAACTTTTAAATTTAGAATACTTGATTATTTCACTGATTTCACAATTGCCTAAGGGAATAAAGTATAATTAAGAGTGTCAGTGTACAATCCTAAATACGTAATGCCCTCTTTAAGAACTTTAGAATTTACTTACAATTTACCTCCTTCTTTTTGCGAAGTTGTTTTAAATAATAATTCAACTATATATGAATTTTCAACAAAAGTCAATATTACAATCTCTAATTGTTAAGATGATGATGTTCCTTTATAATATAAGGCTCTATTTTACAATAATGAAAAGATTTATGATAGTGATAAAAGTACAGGAAAATTCTTAAATAATTTTATCCTTTTGGATTATTAAAAAGATAATTAATTATTTTTACAGTCCCATTTGTTGGTGCCCCTAAATAAAATAATTATACTTCATTATTAGTATTTTTAATTAAAGATAATTTTGGTGGAATCACAAATCTTACATATCCATTAAATATATATTAAGACACTACAATTGATTAAATAACATTAAGCAAATTAATCGATCATTAAGATGATATTTCATCAGCAATGTAAACTCAAGATATGATAGTAAATAGATTAGATAAATATTAAAATTGTTCTGAATTAAAATATGAAATATTAAGAAGAAATGATTTTTTAGTTGGTAATGATTTACCTGTTGATTAATAAAATGCTCTTCTTAATTAAATGACTATTCTTACTGCAGATGATGAAGTTAATCATTAATTTAAATTTGACTTTGGTTTCCTATACAATTTCAATTAAAATCAAGAATTAGTATATTAATAACTCAAATAATTAGTAGACTCTGGTTTAGATACATTAAAATAGCAAGTATATCTACAAAATTATTTCAAATACTTTGATTTATTCTCAAATTTAATACAGAATGGAATTTATTATAACTCAACTACTACTGATACACTTAATAATTTAGATGTTATAAAGGATCATTTAATTGATTTTACAATAGTAAATGATAATGGATATACATTAAATAATAGTAATTCTAAATTAGTTATTAAAAAAACAAGTTAAACAATACTTAATTAATTGACTGGTAATATTTTATAAGAAGAAATATTATTTAGGCTGTTAGCAACAACAGAAACTACTGCAAATTACGAATATTATTATTAAATTTACGATAATAATCCATATCTATATGAGCAAACATTTCCAACAAATTATTCTATTGATGCAGAAGTGATTTACCTAAAAGTAATTAATGAAGCAACTTAAGAAGATGCAACGATGTTATAACCATTTTAATATACATTTAAAGTTGATGAAGTATATGGTACAAATAAAACAATATGTATATAAAGATTATATGCTAATTGGACAACAAAAGGAATAGAAACATCCTTAGTAAATTCAACTGCAATAACTTGTAAAATTTCAGTATTTAATCCGTTTACTATTGTTTTTAATAGCACAGCCGATTCAAATTCAAACACTAATAGTACTTCTAATAATAGTACGAACACCAACTCAACTAATACAAATAATACAAGTAATTCAAATACTACAAACAATTCAAATTCAACAAACACTAATTAAACAAATACTGATTAAACAACAACAACTAATAATACGAATACTAATTCTTCATAATCAGGATCATAAATAAATAATTCAGACTCTGCATTTGAGCCACTCTACATTTATTTTATAGTTTTAGGCTGTCTAATATTTATTTTATTCTTCATAACTCATTTTAAGGATCAATAATTTGCTAAGGTAGCTTAATCCAAAAAAACTAATGTTGAAATTTTGTACACAGAAAATAAACGTGACGAAACACCTATAGAAAAAAAGTTAGATGCTGACTACTTAAAATAAGTATCTAGTGCCACTTCAATTATATTCAGAAATAGCTCTACTCCACATATCACTAGACTAAAACTCATCATACTTAATTTCCATTAATTAATTAGTATATTCTATAGAACTCAAGGATATAGAAAATATTCATATTTAGTATACATACTAAGATTGCTGTTAATCTAAACCTCTATTTTCATTACTTACATTTATAAAACCTTTCACTATGAATTGATATTAGTGTACATTTTCAGTCATTTTGTGTTTTCTATGTTTAGTTATTTCTTGAACTATCCTTTTAAGAAAACCATTATCTCTTTAATTAAAATTATTTTTGTAATTGCATCCCTTACTGCAATAGGTTTTGGAGTCTACAGAATTGTATTATACATTGAATAAGGTGGAAATTTAGATGAAATCACATATATTCTAGTTAGTGAAATTGCCTTTGATAACTTAGTTTACAACATGATAATTCTATTCATATTGTATTTGATTTGGGTGAAAGAAAATAAGTATGGCGACAAACTTTTAGAATGGTTGCCTACAGAAGACAGAGAGTTAATTTAAGAAAATGAAGACATAAATAAAAATGTGTGATTAATATATTTAGAATATATTTTTTATCAAAGGACTGAACCTGCAGCAGATGCAATCTTTGGCCACAAATCAGCAGCTTCTTTTCCAACTGGACCTGTGATGGCAGATCCTTTCATTTCACCCTTAGGATTGATGATAACACCAGCGTTATCTAAATTACATGAAATACATTACCTTCGAAGTAAATGTAATATCCTTCTCGGCGTCTGAATGGCTTTCTTTATCTAACAACAACAGCTTGCATAACTAATTTACATTATAAGTAATACCCTTCTTTCTAAGTGCTGGTTTACCCTACTTAACTGAGCACAACACCATATCACCAATTGAAGCAGCTGGTAATCTACTCAAGTGACCCTTAATTCCGAAGGTGGAAATAACATAAATGTTCTTTGCTCCTGAATTATCTGCACAGTTGAGGATTGCTCCAACATTGCAGGCAAGAGTAATTCTCAATTTGATACCTACTTGTCCTCCTCTTCCTCTCTTTGACATTAATTTTAATTAATTTTTAAACTAGATATTGTTATTTAATTTGAAATAAATGTCAGGTATCAATATTAACATCAATTTGAATCTGGACAAGAACAAGTAATCCATTCTAGATAAACTAGAGAGTTACCAAGAATAGTAGAGAAAGAAATGCACCCAAAAAGAAAAAGAGAGTCAAATAAGTCTCACCATTACCATGGGGATTGAATTAAGAAAGACTTAAAAACTACCTCCTATAATAATAAGAAAAGTAAAATAACCTACTCTATCAATAATAACTACGCAAATACAAAGAACCACAATAGGATAGAAGAGAAATATTGGGTGTCTCATTTTTGAATCACATGCCATAAAAGAAAGTCAAGAAAATCATAAACAGTATATGAATAACTATTCTAGAAAATAAATCAACAGAGAATGATGAAGAATCACAAATAATGCAGCCAAAATTCAATGAATAGCAATTATACGAAATTCGAATGTATAAAGAATGGAAAAAGAAACAAATTCAATTCGAACTACAGGCAAAAAAAGTTGAAGAGTATAATAGATAAATAAAGATTCAATAAAATCTCACTCATTTAAATGAGTTTATTAAATGTAAGTATTTCCTGTAATTAGATCGAAATTAAGTTACTCAACACAAAAAAAGTGTCTCATTTCATAAAAAAAAAAGAACTAAATCATCAATGGCTGATAAGAAGAGAGAACTTTAATCAAAATATTAGAATCTAGCTCAGAGATATGCATAAATTAATGGAGAATGCAGAGACAATAATCATAGTTGTCTTGGTTTTGCATTAGACAGCGATCATGAAGGAATCTCTTAAATGGATTCCATACATAAAAGTACTAGAAGATAAAATATAATTTCTGAACCAACTCTTGATGAAGATGAAACTAAATAAATACAAGAATTAGGAAATATTGAAAAAGAAATGAATTAAATATTGAAAGCTGTTATCATAATTTAAAAATGTTGGAGAGGTTATAAAACAAGATAAATTTTATAATATTATCAAAACTATATTGAAGATGATTAAATAGCTGATCCAATTACTCCGCATACAAGTAAATCAAAATTTGAACCAATAGGATAATCAGTTTAAATTGGAAAAGAATAAAGTGGTTTAAAATCATCATAAAAAAAATAAAATTTCAATACATTTCTTGATTAAATAAATTGGGATGAAGAAGATTCTGATTAATTAGGTTCTAGAAAAGTCTCCTCAATTAAGAAAAAATCATAATAAAACTCCAGTCACAAAATTTTGTTAGAAAAGTAAAAAAATAAATGGCATTAAATGTTGGAGCATATTTCATAGTTATAAAGAAAAGGTTCAAAACAGAATATAAAATAAGTATTATCAGAATTAAAACTTTTTACATTATAATGTACATAAGAAATAGAAGGCGTTACAACTTTAGAAAAAGTTTCTGAGGAAAAGAAACAAATGCAACTATAGCTTGATTTACCAACAACTCCTAAAGAAGGATCAGTAGATTTAAGTGAAATGAGGTAAGCTTTAGGCTCAGAATATTTAGTTAAATTATCTTAAACATCATCACCTATAGCTCAAGATGCTTCATTGTTTGAATAAAATCCATTTTTAGATTTTGCTTCAAAAAAATTTAGAGAACTATTAAACAGGGAAAATATGAATAAATTAATTAAAATGAGAGAAACTGCTATTCTTGAAAGATAAAAAAATGAAATACATACAATATAAGAAGCATTAAATAAAAAACAAATAAGCCCAAAAGCATTTTAAAAACAAAAATTTAAGATTGAAAAATGGGTGACAAAAGAAAAAGAAGATCTAAAATTATAAAAACATCATATTGAAAATGGATGGAAGGGTTTATATGAAACTTTCATGAGAACATAAAAGGATTTACTTTTTATGTCTAAATTACAACATCAATAATTAACTTCTTCTTTTTCAAGTGAAAATATTAGTAATTTGAGATTAGTTAGAGAAATGACCTCTCATTCTTAATCAAAAATAGTTAAGACAAACAATTTTGATACTGCAACAATGAATTTTAGTTCATCAATATGTGAATCATAAGATATTAGAAAAGTTCCTAAAACATCTCCTTCACCGTCTCCTCGTCAATAATAATAACATTAATAAATTAATGAATAATAAATATATGAAAATCTAGAATGGGATGATGATATGTTATATACTAGTGATAATTTAGATTGTATGAAAATGTAATAATCATCAGTAATTAAAGTATCAACACTTATTCATAAAGAACCTGAATTAAATGATTCATAAATATAATCATATTCTATTTTGATTGCAAATTCTCTAATAGGTAATGAAATTTAAGATATGTATGAAGAATTAAAATAAGTTAATAAAGATATTACTACATTTGTATCAATTTAACAATAATCCAAAGGAATTAAAACTAATATACAATAAGTCAAGACATATTTAGGATAGTTATAAGATTTTCTAATGTAATATAATGAATAAATTTCCCTTGTTTATAGAATTAATGTACCTTTAGGACCTACTCCACTTGAAATATTGAAGTTTTTTAGATATTATGATGAAGAAGATGCATATGAATAAAGTGAATAAAATGATAATTACTCTAATTAAGCAATTTTATTTACTGAATAATTTGCTATGTTAGAAAAAAAACTTATGGATGAAAATTTAATATAATAGACTGACGAGTAATTACTAGAATTAGAGCATATTCATAATAAAGTATTATATGATGCCATGAATGAAGCCTTAGATTATTCCAGACCATTTGGATTAAATGGATATCCTTTACCCTGGATCAAATAACCAATGAGCTTAATACAAAGGTAGATTAAATTAATAAATTTAGAAACAAAGACCCTGAAACAATTTAATAAATCTTAGAATTAGGCATAAAAAAAGTAATAGAATGGGCACAATCCTTTGTTGGACTAATAATTGACAAACCTGATTCTCCTTTTCCAAAAATATTAATGTTTGATTAAGAATATCTCAATCAAATTAAAGAGGAAAGAATGATTCGAATGTTAAATACTGAAGTATTTTACAATTATTATATAGGTTATATAAAATGAAGAAAGATGGTTAAATTATGATGAAGAACATACTGAAATACTTATCGATATATCCAATATGATTTAAGAAGAAATGATTGCAGAGGCCATAAAAGAACTAAAAAATTTCTTATGATTATTAAATTAATAGTAAAATTTCAAATCTTCGGTTTTTTCGGTTAATTGAATACACTACCATATTGTTTTAAAAATTTCTTTTACTCATGATCCACTGACTATATATCAGTAAATGTAGTCATAATAATTTTAGATGACCTTTCTATAATTATATAATTATAATTACATTTTATTAATTCCCCAAATGAACTATTTAATAATTAAGAATCATGAACACTTGATTTTTCTGGATGACTCTGCTTTCTTTTTTCTTAATATCTCTCAATATCCGCATCTTATTCAGATATTTTCAACTTCTAACTTTTATTCAATGATTATTTCTTTGATTTCTATGATTATACTGTTTTTAATGAATTCTTCTAATAAAGTGACTTAATATCATTTGTATGAATAGAAAAATCTAATTAAAATTCTTTACTTGTTCTTGATCCCCCTGATTCAGAATTTTTAATACTACATCTAGCAGAACATTTATTATTTTTTTCTAATTCTAATCCTGAAAGCATCTAAAATGATTTATAATTCGTTTCAGAAGTCAATTTAGTGTGATGTTGAATGAATGCAGATTCAAGAACTTCTATTGCTGAATATCTATCCTGTGGCTTAACTTCCAACATTTTTTTGGTTAAAACCCTTAAATCGAATGAGAGTTCAGGCCATGGATGTTTTTCAAAATTAATCTAGCATTTAGAATTCAACATTTAAATTTAACTCGGCCTTCCCCTAAATGGAGCTTATCCTGATGAAAGCTATATATATTAAATTATAAATTACAATGTATAAAATTATTCCTGCACTAAAGATGTCTCCTTTGGCTGAGTAAGGTTAATTTTTAAATATTTCAGGAGGGATAAACCCTGGAGTACCTGATTTGTTTAATAGTTCTTTTTCATTTATTTTTTCAGCAAATCCAAAATCTACCAGTTTTATTTATAAATCTTAATGGGATATCATAATATTTTCTAATTTAATATCTCTATGCACAAATCCATTAGAATGCATCTCTAATAAGGCTTCGACTATTCCTCTCATTATTTAGGCAACATTCTTTTCACTGATTTTCCCTTTCTATTTATAATATTAATATAGATTTCCACCACCACAATGTTCTATAACAATAACTACTTTATCTTTCTCCTAGTATATTTCATATATTTTCTCAATGCCCACATGATCTAATGACTTCAAGGCAACAACCTCATTGTAAACCATTTACTGCACTATTTTGTAAATATGTTTTATACTATAAATTTCTCTTTATGTTTATTTTATTCAAAAATATCTTGATATATTGTTTTTGCAGCAAAAATAGAATCATCTCTTTTCCTCTTTATTTTAAACACAGTGGCAAATGCTCCACTTCCAAGTTGTTCTAGATCAGTATAAACATTATCAAATCCTCTCATTAAACAAAAATTAGATAATGCTTCTCCAAAAGCAATTGTTTAATCATTTTAAGGATCAAATATAGAAATTCCCACACCTTCTGTTCTTTCAATATGAAGAAGAGGAAGAACTTCATTTCTCCGAGTTTTATAATGAGTAAAGACAACCCTATTATTATAACTTAATTCCAAATAACCTTTAGGTAATGAATCAGATTCCTAAAATATATATTCTCATACCTTTTTATAATACATCAATAAGCCAGAATAAGATAATTTGTAATAATATCCTTTCGAATTTTTTTTCTTCCTTCCTATTCTTAACATCATTCCTTAAAAGAGATATTCTTAAAATTGCCATTGTTTCCTCTAATCTTATTGTGTTCTTTAATTCCAAAAACGCTTTATTGTTTGATCAGTTGATACTACAAACAAAGGCCACTAAATATTTTGATTACATTTGGGCAAATTGATTTGTTTTCGACTGTTTTTATCCGTTTAATGAATTTCTTTTTTCTCAATTTATTGTTGTTCAACTATATCAGGACTTAATTATTATTTAAGATGCTTAGAAAATGTTGAAGTTCTTGGGATATGCTCAAATATATTTGCAGTATAGTCCTGATTGATGCTTTTGAGAAGTGTAGATTTAGCATTATCAAATGTATTGATAAGGATAGCATTTTTGGCACTTTGTATATTAGCTTAATCAATCTTAATCACTTTTTTCATTAATAATAATAAATAATTCATTATCGTCAAAAGTTTTATTAATTGTATTACAGAAATTATTAAGAGAGATATTTTTCTTTTTTTTAAGAGAAGACTGAATGCTACTTTTTCATCTTATAAATTCTACCTGGTGTTTCAATTGTAGCATTTTAAACAAGAACTTTAACTAAACCAACTGTATTCATAGTAGAAAATTTCTGATAGTTTGTCCAATATTTCTCAACCTAATCCATTGCATTAATTGGCTTTGTTAATTACTTCGATCTCATAGTATATTTAACAGGAGTACTTAAATATTTTCTTAATATTTTAAAAGCATCTCTAAGCTTGTGTAAACGTTTTGCAATCTAAATCACGAAAGAAATTACCTCTTTAAACTTTTCAGTGTTTTTTTTATAATGAATGAATTAATGGAATGATTCATACAATGCAAAAGCTTTAAAATATAAAATACAAACCAAACCTGATTATGGATTTATATTTTGATTGTATGGAATTTATTATAGCTCCAAAATTCTATATATTATTTAATATTACTTCTCCTCTTCTGTTTATTCTTTTTTCTTATTATTTTCTTTCTTTTTATCTTAAAAATAAGCTGGTTTTATTTATCGAAAAATCTTCTGCTTGTTATCTTATTTGAGTTACTATCAATTACAAAATTAACTGATTCTTAGAATTATTTCATTTAAAGACAAAATTAATTCACTTTAGTTTAACAAATAAATGAAGGAGATGCTTCTTGCCATTTTTACTGAATTTCTTTCATCTGAATATATAACATTTATACATGAATAAAATTTCTACACAATTCTGCAAATTATACTGATTACATCTTGAGTATCATGGCTGAGAATGTAAAATCATTAAAGTTCTTTTAATCCTAAAATTTTATTACTCATTACTTAAACTAATATTTTTTCTAAATGATGATGAAAATCATGCATCTCTGTTTTTCCTAAAACCAATTCTGTATTTTCAAAAAGTAACCTATCTTCAAGTGGCTATTCTGGTTCAAATAATTTAGCAGTGAATATTGGTATTTTATAAGTTTCATCGAAATACTTAATCTCTATATAATTAACATCATCATCTTTATTATTTTATCCATTATTATTGATATCTATATAATGGTATAAAATACCAAAGCTATCAAAGAAATCTGATAAATCATCATCCTCATCAACAGAATCATCTTAGTTCTATTCATCAAAAGCAGGATAATAATTATCTCCGTTTGGTGCGATGAGATGCTCTTCTGATTGTTTTTTATTGTTTACATCAGTGTCTGCAAATGTAGAAAATTAAAATGAAGGAGAAACATTTCTAAAACTAGGAAATGGTCTGTAATTAGAATCCTCATCAGAATCATTTTCATCACTGAAACACTCTAAAAAGTCTTCAAAATCTTAATCCAATTATTATCCATCCTCTTAAGCTAAGCCATTAAATATATCATCTATGTCATCTAAATTTTTAAGTAAATTGATTTAGCTAGAATCAACAGAAAATGGTTATTAATTCATTTTATTTTATATTTTATTTTATCAATCTCCTTTCTTCCATCTCAAGATCTCCTCCACTAATGCATCATTATGATTGACCTTATATCTAGATAATATGTTCTATATTTCGATTAATTAATTACTTGCAATTCTTCCTTATCTCCTGGATCATTAAGATTTTTCACTACCTCATTAGTGTCCTTCATTTTCTTTAACAACTTCTGCATTAATTTTTCTATATTAGTGCATAATTTTACAATCCTCCTTAGTGAAAAATACTCTTTCCTCCCCCAAGTCTCTATCCTTTAATTTATCACCTGCAAAGGCAAATCTAGGTGTATATTTTGGTATTCTTGTTAATGTGCTAAGAATCCTATTCATTTTTAAATCTTTATTAAAATAATATACATCATAATTATATATTCAATTCTTATCTCTAAACATGTAACTACTCGTCTACCTTTTACAAAGTCATACAATAATATATTAATGACCCAATTAATATAATATAACATATTGTAGAAAACCAAAATAATCCTGTATACTCTATTTACCAATCATCAAAATAATTTAAAGAATCATCCCATATTCCTAATGTTTAAGGCTAAAATCCTATTCTATTGTTTTATTTATCAAATATTATGATGTAATTACTCATAAAAGGATCTCCAAATATCAAAAATGGAAATTATGATGATGATGGTTAAGAACTTAAAAGTACTTAACATTTATTAGGATTTGAGGATAATGGTGTTAGATATGATTTATAGGAAACAATTAATTCGACACCATTGCTAACAATTATAATATCAGGATAATGTTATTTCTCTTTATTATCCGGATAACAAGGACAATATAATTATCCAAATTATTTTGTACATACCTTCTCTAATTCAGCAGTGACACTATTGTAAGTTGATTCACTTAAAAACATTAATGTTGTTCCTGAATCTACTAATCCTGAATTATATGAATCATCCATAATTGATTATCCATTAATTCTTATATCATTTATTGGAATTGTCTATAAATATATTTAATTTTACCCAATATTCTTTACTTGAACTTGCAATCCATGTTGTACCATTATTTAATTTTTCATTTGTAATGTTATAATATATTCTTGATTCATAAGGTAATTATAAAATTTGCATTACAAAAGCAGAATTCATAATTTATCCTTCCCTATATGAAGCATCAAATATATTATCTATTTCATTTTAATTAGATAATCCCATCACTCCATCTGCTTACATTCCTTTAACTTCTCCATCTTTAATAGCTAATAAAATCATCATTTTGGATTTTATATTTTCTTAAGGAAATGAAACATAATCTATTGCAACTTAACTATAACAATATCCTTTTCCATACTAAAATATTCAATTTATTACTTCCAATTCTACAATGTAATCAGTCAATTCAATACTCTCTGACTCCTTTGGGTTAAATCGTTAGGAATCATGACATCTTACACAACCAACTTATGGAACCCATAATTCTGTTGATCCAGTGTCATAAACAACAGTAAATTCTTAAGGAGGTATTCCAATCTGAATTGGCCCATAATATTAGTAATTATAGAAGTTGGTGATATTAGTTTGTGCATAATTTACAGATCTCTATAACTTAATATGAATTCCATAAACATTTATCAATAATATAAAATATATCATTTAATATAATCAATCTTATTCCACTACTAAGTTTTACTTCTTTAATTCCTCTAAATCTTTATCTGATATTTATATATAATTTCCTCTTTCATCTAATAAATAATTTCCATTCTCATCCATTAAATAACCATCTTCATCTAATTAATATACTATTTCATCTGCACTTTAATCTTATTTATTATTTTTCAACTACTATTAAGCTAAATTCTTCATTTAATTAGCTAAATTAATATTTTAGTACTTCTTGATTTACGTCCACCTGATGCACCAGTCTAATTTTTAACAGGAGCTAATTATTATTTAGTTGGTGATTCTATTTTTTACGGATATGGGTTTCTCTTTTATTAATTCGATAAATTTAAGTTACTTTTAGACTACTAATTTGATGATTACTCTCTTTCTTTCGATCTTTCCATTAATGATCTTAATCCACTAGATGACTCATTTAAAATTAAATGATACTTTCTTTATTTCTTGACTATCATTTCGACCTATCTATACTTCTTGCTTCAAAAAATAACTATCATTTTTCATCAATGAACTATCATTCGAAAGTAAAGATTAAGATTTCTTTAAATTTGATAATTTATTCTCTAATTCTTGTTATTATCTCTACTTTTATAAACGATTTCTCTCTTCTTATTCTTTAATTTATTACATTTTATATTCATATTCTTACTACACTCTAATATCTTCATATAAATTAGGAGTTGGACTAGCAATAATTGGTTTAGGAGAAACTTTATTCAGAATTGGACTTTTAGAAATTTCACTTATTGATTAAGCGACAGGTGATCGTATTTCTCGTTACAGAGGATCAGCAACATTTTATGCTAAATCACTTCTTGCAGATTTTTCATTTATTTATGACTCCCCAAGTTCATTTATTCCCTTATTAATTAATATTGGTTTAAGTTAACTTGCTGGTAATGATTAATGTTGTTAATGTGAAGGTTTTTATTAACTCCATTATACTGAAAATTAATCAAAACTTAATTCTCTTTTAAGTTTAGGTTTAGATTCAGTTTCTGCTAATTTTTTTTCTATATTTTTTATACTAGCAGTCATATAATTCAATACATCTTCTTATCTTCTTAACATATCAAGAGGAACTTCTGCACCAGCTGTATCAAAATTTAGTTTTCTTACACTCTATTATGGAGTTTATCTGATTCCTGTTTATATTTTAGATATTGTTGAGAGCTGATTACTTAATGTATTCTCAAATACATTTATTTTTGCTATTTAAGTTTCTTAACTCAATGCCAATTTTTCAATCAATTTATGTTTCTATTAAAATAGCTTCATAAAGTTTTATTCCATTTCACCAGACTTCTTCGTAAGTTCTTCAATTTACATTGCTGTATCACTATGAATTTTCTTCTCAATTGATTCCATTTGAAATAATACTGTATTAGTCATTCTACCAACCTTTTCAACTGTATTTTAATGATATTAAGTATTTTCTTCTTTTAATAGAGACATCTATTTCTATAGCTACCTTAATATATAGATATTATACGATTGCAATTAATCAAACTATGCTTAAAATGCCTTCGTCTTCTAATCCAAATAGTTCCGTAAATGAGTATTTTCTTCTCGAAACTATTTTAAAGGAGTATATTTTTCAATTGTTGTTAATAGATCTTCATTTCGTTGAGCCAAAAGTAAAGAGATTTATGAAATTTTTTGATCTTATAACTCTAATTTTTTCTCTAATCTCTAATTGATGCTAAACAATTCTTAAACATTCCTTTAGCACAAGATTACACTATATTATTCATCCATATTCGTTAATTATTAATATTTCAATAATCAAAATTACGTCTCTTTTTTTTCATTCTTCTTGATACTATTCTCACCCATTTAGGTTTTGGATTGATTGTTTATGATAGTATGTACTTCAAACCCAATGAAAAATGCTCAATACCAAAAAGTAGAATTAGAATATTTTCCCAATCACAACCCTACTTTTAACATATATCAAATATGTTAAAATAAGCAAATGCAATAAATGCAGTATTTGTGTAGATTGATAAAACTGATAAAGTTGTTAACACAGATCTCCATTATCCAATAGCATGAGCTTTCTTTGGTAAATTTCTCTAATACAATTTATTTCTAAATATTTATACAATCTTACACTAATTTAAATTTATCACTCCAAATTTCAACAAAGTTAAATATATATGTTAAAGCTGCTGCAAGGGGAAAGATTGCTGCAAATAAAACAATATATCCATATTAAAAAATAACCTCTATGTAATCATCAAAATCATCATATTCCCATAGGTCTAATTCAGCCTATTCTAATATTAATTAATACAATTCGATCAATAATTTTTTCACTTAGATCTTCTTTTTTCTGTAATGTCATTTTATATTATTCTTTTTTCTTCTCAAATTACTACTTCATTAAAAGAGGTAATAATGATTCAAATAAAACTCTCCTTATCTAATCCATCACAAATAATTTAATCAAAAGACTTCTTAGAGTTGGAATGTTAAATTCAACAAATGCAATATAAAACAAATGAAAGAATCTATTAATTAATTCAAACAAAAATCGCTTCAGAATTAATGAATTATAGAAACCAAGATTTGTTTTATGATTTTCTCTCTTTGTAGAATTTATACAAACCTTTGTATATAGAGTATTGATGTAAAAAATTAATAAAATTGTTAGGATATCCAAAATATTTGTTGTGTAACGATAATGTAATATACCTCCAGGTTGATTGAGCTGAGCTGCAGTTCCAATAAAAAATATACTCTCTTTATTGTTTATCACACCTGTAATATTAAATACTACAATCTTAATCAAACCAGCTATAATCAATATTGGCAATGCTTCAAATAATGACACCATATAATAAAACAAACGATTGCTATTCGGATAAGAGCTTTTGATTAAGCCAGTTATTATATTCAATTTAGGATTTCCCTTATATTCTGGATTCAGGTCTAGCCGTTTTATATTCTATTAGCCAAACACACCCCATTCAATACTTAATTCACTTTCTTTTCTTCTCCAAGCAATTATAAAAAATGTTGACCAAATCATAGTTATAACAGCATAAATGCTTGCAATATTAGTAATTTAAAACAAGTTATTTTTACTGTCAATTATAATGGTTACAATAGCAAGACAAGCTAAATATTTCAACATAGCTTAATAAAATTACATGAATTCAAAATACACAGCTACGTTACCACCAAAGTATTTTTCCATGTCTATAACTGTCTTAATTTGAATAACTTCATCATGAATAGGAGTTATTTAATATAGATATTCTTCAGTTTTAAGAAAGTGAAGCATATCTAAATCCCCAATTTTTATGGTATGCAAATAATTATAAATTATTAACAATGTTTCAGCAGGACTAAATATTTTGACTATTTCTGAGTCTTCAGTTTATTATGAAAAATCAAATCGTAAATCATACTTAAATTTTTAATAATTTTCGAATTAAATAATTCTTGGATCAATTTCATTAAGTGCTCTAATTAATTAATCGTCTAATATTCTTCTCACATTCAATTTATCAGTTATTTTTTTATAAATCTCATGTTATCCAAGAGATTATTTATCTATCACTAACTAAATTGTACAGAAATTCTTACCTTATATATTTACATAAATTAAGCTTGATCCAAAATGATCTTTGGATCATATAATTATATGAACAATAAGATTTTATCCTTCTAAAGATTGTTCGATTGATAAGATTATATTTTTTTTTCCAATAGAATTGAGATTATCTAATCCAACTATTCTTAAGTAGTATTTTTTGAAAATTGCAATACAAACTGAAACTTAGTATCAGCATCAATCGATTACTTCGTCTATATACTAAAACTTTTATTAGTCATTGTATGTTATCGTGCTAATTGGTGAAATACTTGTTTCATTTACGCCGACGTATTCATAATTTAATTTAATGAATTAACTTGATGAGGTTGTGAAATTTGCATTATATCAATGCAGGGCTAGAAACAACCCTATCACAGAAACTCTAGCCTCTTATGTAGCATAGACAATTTTGAACAAAAGTATTGTGTATGTGAATGTTTAGGAACAAATAAATTTTATTTGGAAGAAAGACTCAATGAAAGTGAATTGAATGAACTAAAAAATGAAACATTAAACAAGTTAAGTAATTCAAATGCACCAGATCTTAAAACCATTTAATTGCAAATATGTAACTATTTTATGAAATTCAGAATATGATAGTGCCTATGTTGAGATGGAATTATAACGATAAGAAAAAATAAAGAAATAATCCAATGAAACAGGAAAGTACATCGATGAAGTTGTAACATTAGAAATTAAAAATGTCAAAGATTTTGAAGGACTAACTACTCTCTACACAAAAATGTTTCACTATTTAATTTATAAAAATAAAGAACTCATTGAAGATCCTCTTAATTTTGATGCTTCTGCATAATTTAATATGGATAAAGGTAATATTTATAATCATAATTAGAGGTTGGTGCTGCTCTTGAGAGTGTAATTCCTAGAGCTGCTTTAGGACCATTTGTATCACTTAATCCATCAGAAAAGGTTACTCAACTTGTAGAATTGGCAAATCTCGTCATTGGAATCAGATTATTCAATAAAAAAATAGGAAAAGGAGGAGTTTCATTAAGTTCTTTGGAGGATCTCACTAAATATGGGGCAAGAGAACTACCTGATTAAGTAAGATAGATTGCTATTGAAACAATTGAATAATGCGAAATTTATACTACCTTCTTCATAAACTAAAACAAATTTCAAATGAATCCAGATGATATAGAAAGATATAAAGATGAATTAGCATTTTTAAGATAGTATTTATCATACATACTCTCTCTTCAAGAAGATATTGAACAAAGTGAAGCTATGATTGAATAAAATAGAATAAGATTTATTAAAGAAATGGAAGATCTCAAAAAATTACTTGAACATAAATCATCTGCACCTAAAGAATAAGTTTATCCTAAGTTTGCATTATTAGCTTAAAGTCATATAGGTTTATTTGAGGATAAATAAATCTCTTCTGAAAGAATTGAATTATTCAATTTATTAGTGGATTTGAAAAAGATGCTCAAATTATCTATGCCATTAGCCATTCAAAAATAATGCAAGCAAATGGAAACCCAATAACCAGATAATTTGAATTTAATTAACTATTCCCCTGAATCAGGTGTTCAAAGATTATTACCATAAAATACTCCAGATTTTATGTAAACTTAATTAGATTATTTTGGATTTTGTATTTGGTCTGTTGTTAAAAAGAATGGTTTATTGATTCCTGGTAAACCATCATTAGGTGTATTTCGATATAGAGACAAAAATTGTGTTTTCAGCAATGAAACTGCTATCAATGAATTTTTATAAGAGCCTGCAAAATATTTAACAGGAGTAATTGATATTTGTAGATAAAAACCTCATTTGATTAGATTATTCAGAGTTGAAGAGAATTTTAAAAATTTAAATTTGAAATTAACATTTGAAAGTGGAAGTTTATTATCTAATAAATTAATGGTTGACAAAGAAATGTAAACTCCTGTTCATTTTATAGAGAAAAATTTGGATCCAAATTATTGTTGGAATGAATGGGAATTAAGAAGAAAAGTAATTTATAAACATATAATAGGCTATTTAAATGGCTAATATTAGAAAAAGATAAACTAAAGCATCTCAAACTATTTTGAGTAATTTCAAGGTCGATAGTGAAGTAATTTTATATAATATTTTAGGCATAAGTCTATGAAATGAAAGATTAATCAACATCTACTGGATAAAATAAAGGATTAAATCCATTAAGACCAAGAAATTATATTGTTGGATTAAGAGATAAAACATACAATTAGTAATGAATAATATCATAAAACAAATTTATTACTAATAATGTTAAACTCAAAAGAATAAGTTCTTGATCGATTCTGGAACAAATTTCCATAATTTCGATGTTGGTTTTGCTGGACTTCCTTCATGTGTTAAATATCTGCGTTCATCAATAAAATCGTATATATGATTTAATGCCTATTCTTTCTCACTCATTTGATTAAGTGAATATTTTATCAAACCCAAAACTACTTGTTATGTTTCAGGATCATTGTAAATTTTACTATAACTATCACTTCTTTAACAATAAACTCCTGTCTTTTTAAATCTTTCCTTTGTACCTAGACTTTTATACATATTTACATAATTCAAGCATTCTCCAATGATTACCATCAGTTTACAAAACCCTCACACTTGGCAATTTTTAACTCTGGGAATTCGTTAAAGCCCACAAGGCTGCTGCAACTGGTTCAGAAATGAGCATGTCTCTTTCTTTACCATAAATAGTAAATGCTGTATTGGGTTTAGATTTTATGATTGGGATTATTGGGTATTGATTTACTTTATTGTAAATAAGAAATGGTAATTTTCCATGGAATGAACAACTAAAATTCAATAATCGAATTACTATCTATTAGGCTCACAATTATAATCGTAATAGTAATCGAACTCTGTATTCTTTAATGCTTCAAACAAAAATGTATCAATCAATTCAGAGTAATGTTCATCTTTCATGATTGAGAGTCTCTAAAAATATTTCATTTTCCTCATAAATTCCTCAGATTGCTCAACTTTCTAGATTTTAGGTGTCCATCTAAAAGGACCATTCAAATCAATATTGAAGCTAAGACCTATATAGATAATTATTTTACCTGCTTCATAAGCAACTTATGGTATATCTGCTTCTGCAAAAGTTTTATTTGATATACTCCTAAAAGCATATAAAATTTTCATACGAATAATTATGAAGTAGAATTAATTAAACATGCAATTTTTTGACTAACTATGTACTAAGTTATTCTTATGTAGTTGTTACCAATATTGAGATACAAGATTAGTTCTATAATCAATGGAAAGAGTTTGAAGCAAAAAATAAACCAAATAAAGAAGTAAAAAAAATTAATATTTTATAGGAATATTTAAATTATTGGGAAAGTAAAGAACCATCTTATGATTTGAGCAATATGTTAGGATAATTGATTAGTGGACTTTGCAAAAGAAGAATGTCGAACAAATTCCTGTACGTCGTCACATAATATACAATAACTCATTCGAATCTTGTCAGAGACAAAATCATGGCAAAAAATGGCATAAAGGAATTTGATGCATTTTTGAAGAAAAGAATTGAAACCCTTCATAATGTCATTAATGAGAATCTTCATGATAGTCATGAGCTCATAAAATAAGAAGAATTAAGAAATTTGTTCCAAAATAATGAAATAGGATCCTACATTGATGAAGCAATTCAGAAATAGCAATTCTTTAAAGCATATCGTTTTATGAGAGCTTTCAATTATTCCAAAACTTCTTATTATGTATTAGTTATAATATTTAGGAACTTGTAAGCAAAATCCCAGATGATTAATACAAACTTGCTACTAAAATTATTTCAGAAATAAATTTGGACATCAGCAACTTTGAAAAAATCAAGAACAAAATAATATTTGAAGCATTAAATTATATGATTTATGTAAATTTTCAATTAAAGTAGTCTAAATAATTACCATGGGAAAAAATGGAAGAATTATTAGCTCATGATAAAACAAAGTTAGAGTTTTATGTTAAAATAATGAAAAAACGATTTCCAAATTAAATGTTGTCAATTGCATAAAGAAATAATTTAGAAATAGAAAATAATGAAAATTTAACACGAATTTATAAAAATAAACTTTTTACATCAGATAAATTTGGTAATGTGTAGTATTACAATAGGTCCAACTGAATCAATATTATCTAAACAAGGAGATTAATACCTAAATTTATTAGATTATGGTATTGGGGAGGATAGTGTTATTATTATAGAATCAGAAAATGAACTGACAGATGATATCATAAAGGAAATTTTGAATACATAAGAAACTGGATTGGATTCAGAAAGCTATGGGGAATAACCTTTAACAAAATTCTCAAATAAGCTACATCTTTGTTTATTTTAAATTGCTTTGCCTCATAAAGTTTATTTACTAAACACTTAAGAGTTGAAAAAATGTCAAAAATACAAAGATTTTTTGATATCTTATTTTCAGAGTCCCAATAAGAAAATAGGACAAGGTCTCAATTAAGATATTTAACTTATATTAGGAGATATAGGTCTGAAAGATATGGAGGCAGTCGGACTTATCGAATTAATGTAACTTTTTAAGTCTAAATTTCCGAATGAATCAAGATCCAATTTAGCACTTTAATGCAAAAAATTACTTAATAAAGAATTATCAAAAATCGAATAAATATCTCATTGGCATAGAAGGCCACTTAGAAAAGCATAAATTCATTATGCTGCATTAGATGCCTATATTTGCTTATATCTTTATTAAAATTGCTATAAATGAATATTATCATAATTTATAAATATACACAGTCTATTTGTAATCTTCAATTTATTTTATTAGAGATCTAGGACGATTTATAGATTTTAGTAAATTATCAATTTCTTCTTCAGTTTATTAATATCTCTTTATCCCTGAAACATAAATCAGAGTTTCTGGATTCAATGAGGTAAAATATTTTATTGTTTCATAGAGTGGTACAATTGATTAAGGCCAAAAAATTATATCTGCACCAATAATTATATCAATATCTTTAAATTCTTTACTATTTTCATATCCCCATTAAAAAATCTATCCTTAAACATTTTTCATGTTCAGGAATTCAACATTTTTATTTATCAGATTTTGTACGATTTCATTTCCATCTGTTATAATAACATATTTAGCATATTTAGCTGCAACAAAACCACATAAACCCGCACCTGCTCCTAATTCCAGAACATTCTTGTTTGCAAAAATCTGTTTATTATCCACAATATATTTAGTCAATTCAATTGATGCAGGCCATATAATTTATCCGGTTAAATCAAAGTCAGTTGATGCACTATTGAGAGAATAGAGAGATATTTCTACATCTTTATATTTAAATTCTGTAAGTGTATAATCGGATGGGATAAATATATCACCTAAATCCATATCCATTAATAATGAATTAATAATAATAATAAGAGACTATTGAACTTGGAAATAAACGCAATTAGACTCGACTATTAGAATAGATGAGTGAAATATCACAGCCATAAAAACTATAATTATTAATAAGCATTCTAAATTTGCCAAAGTAAGAAAGAAAGGCAGAAATTTTACAGATTATGAGAATCATAATGTAGAATGTAGATTTCTTTACATAATTTCATTCAAAAAATGATCCTGAAGCATATGATTATTGTCTTCGTCACTTTTAGATTGATTCATTTTAAAAAGTACTTAAACTCTTTATTTAGAATACAGTTATTTTTGAGAAAGGAGAATTCGCATATAATATGTATGTTGTTTTGAAGGGTTAAGTATCCCTTTACTCTAATGATCATCTTGTAGATTAAGTTAAAACAAGAAAGCATTCATTTAGTGTTGATTATGGCCGTGATACCTCCAACAATTCTAAAGTCAAATATTCTGATTTTAAAATAAATAGGTATATTATTTAATTAAGTAGCCTCATTCGTTTAACTGAATATAAGGAATGGAAAACATTTGGGGAATAGTCAATAATAGAAGAGAGACCAAGGACTAACATAGCATTATGTGATTAAGAAACAATATTAGCTATACTAAGTAGAGATGATTATCTTAATGCTGTATCAATTATGGAAAAGAAGAAATAATAACATTAAATGAATAGCTTCAAATTAAACCCATCATTTCAAGGTTTAAATAAGAAATTAATTAACTTAATGTTATTTACATTCTCATCATTTGAATATAAATTCAGAGATATCATATACAAATAAGGATAAGTTGATTCAGATAATATGTATATAATCAAATAAGGAGAATTTCTAATGTATTAATTAGATTATACTAAAAATTCTGAAGCCCAGCAAAAACGAGTAAGAAAATAAGTTGCAATTATGACACCTGGAGAATTATTTGGAAATTACGAAGCATTTGAAAAAATTCCAAGATAAAGCTTTGTTTAATGTAGTTCTCATATTGGTAGCCTCATTGTTGTACCTTTACAAGCTTTATCTTCTAAATTATTGACAAATAATGAACATCACTATTTATAATAATTGAGAATTCTTTGTAATAGAAAGTAAAATTGGCATTAATTATTCATGTTATCAGTCGAATAAACTCAGGAAAAATTCAAATAATATTTATAAGTTTCTGATAAAAAACAGTAAGATGAATCTCCAAAAAAGATTATAAATTAAAAAGATTTTCAACAAAAAACAGAATATAATATTCAAGTTAATCCAATTGTAGAATTAAAGAATACATTAAATTTCCTAACGAGTATTGAAGAAGCATAATAGTCTTTGCAACAAAATGAAAATCCTGAAATTCCAAGTCAATAAAATTCTTCAGTCCCTCTTTCTCCTTCTCCTGAAAAATTATAACCATTGCCAAAAATCAAGATGGTAACAAGCAGAGCTTCTGATAGAGATAAATTATCAACTCCTGATAGATTCAATAAAATTATCAGAAATAAAATGAGTATCGTAAAAAGGATTCATAATCTTTCTCCATAATAAGAAGACTCAATCAATCTTAATACTCTATAATAAAAAACTATTTATGTACCATTACCAAAATAATTACAATTAGAATAAAAAACAAATAGATAGTGGCCAATAAAAGCAAGTTTATACCTAAATGATTTAGATGATAGTATTCGATAACATCCAAATGAATAACAAATTAAAAGTAGTAGAGCCATAAGTTTAAATTATGAATAATTAAGTAACAAAAAGGTGTAGGATGAATTTTTTTCACAAAGAAATAGCAAAATGAGTGTTCTGAATTCCATCCTCTAACATACTGTAACAAAGAAAGGAAGAAATAATAAAAAAAGACTTCTTACACTTGGATTTAGGTCCTACATTGAATAATAGTACTAACAAAAGACATAAAATTCGCTATAATATTCCTGATTTATATTATTAAATAATAGAAAATGATTGAAGAATTCACTCCAGAAACATTAGCATACAAATAACAACTCTTTTCTTACAATGTGACATATTCCTTTCAAAAATTGTTATAAGAAAAGATTGGAAGTGAAGAAGTAATTCTGACAGCAATATGTCAATTCTCTAAATTTCCTGTTACAGTCCCAATCAGACATTCTCCAATCAATTATATTCATTGTGTATTTGATGTTGATGCTTGGCTACAATATTATTAAACGCATCCATAATATCAAAACAATAAGTATTACCAATTATATTTTAGTGGCTTCTCATGTCCAGGATGTAGAAAATATACAAATTTTAGAGATTATGGAGTAGATTATGCATTTTATCACATTTTGGAAGAACTTAGACTCTTTTAAAGAAGAAACAGCCATCTTATCCTTAATGATACTTAATTGATACATTTACCATCAATATCAAATCCCTAGTATTTTGTAGAAACAAAAGTTAAAAAATTTACGGGTAATTCTAAAATAAAAATACTACCAAAAAGATTTTAACTTGCTGGAGCATCACCTATTTTAGGAGTTTAAAGAAAATAAAAATAATTAAATTAACAAACACCAAATTTCACTGAAAAAAGAATAGCTGATGAAATTGCATTAACGATGGTTAAATTGTAGTAACTGATAAATAGCAAATTTTACAAATTCATAAAAACTAATTCAATGTATTCTATGGATACTTTACAATAAAAAGTCGCATCAAAAGGAGAAGCATTGAAACAGGTTTTTAAGAATTCATTAAAATTAATCTCAATTGGAAAGAAATCATTGAGAGGTGATTATGTTTTTGCTTTAAAAAAGATTGAAAGAGGAAAAGTAATATAATCAATTGTATAAAATATCATTTATTTAGTTAATTGTTTATATGATAAACTATGGAGTTTGGCATGAATTTCCATTGACCTTAAGAGGAAATCCCTATGTGTAACTTGAACAAGCCCTATACATTAAAGGTGAAGGCACAAATTCATAACATTAAATATTTGTGATAGGAGGATAGAAGGAAACCAGATTTTAATACAGTAACCAGTTTCTTGTTATATGCTTTCCTCGATCTCCCTTATAAGATGGTGAATAAGCTTATATAAAAGAATTACCCAGTTTTCCACAGGATGGCTATAATTTTATGGGATCAATATATAGAGGGTATATTTATAATTTAATTAGAAATATTTATATATTTTACGGGTAAAAATTAGTCAAGTCATTTAATTAGCAAATTTAGTAATAACTTTATAATACTGCATATGTATTTAAGAGAGAAAGGTGGGAAAAATTAAATGTTGAATTAGTACCAAGAATTGATGGTAGTTTTTGCACTGTCACTCATAGAGAACTAGATAAATTAATCATATTTTTTGGAGGCTTACCTTAAGATCCTGATGGATTGTACAATTATCGTAGCAAACAGCAACATCAAGGGCAGGTGTTTATATGTAGAGAAGAAAAATTTTTTGGAACACCTAAATGTGAATTTACAATGAGATTTTCCCCCCTACCACAACATGATTACCAAAAAGCTGTATTATGTACTCCAGTATTCTCATGTCCATATTATGGTTATAATCAATTAATTTTGTCTGGGTAATATTTAAAACATCGTAATGTTGAATAAAGAGAAATTTATACATTTGATTGGGCCAATGGGGAATTAAAAATGAATGAGTTATTCTCCCTTGAACCACCAGAATAAATATTAACACCTTATGCTCGATCAACTAACAATAGAAATGAACAAGAAATTTTTACTCCTGTTTAAGATACTGAGGGTGTAATATCTTATGGTTGTTTTTATTGTATTTGCTCCTCTGAAGTAGAATCCACAGATAGATAAAAAAAAGTCATTACATAGTTATTAAAAATTAATCTAGCAAATGGTTTATGTAATTTATTATAATAAGTTAGTTTAATTGCTCCCTTTTTAAGATCATCTCTAATCAATAAATTAAGCAAAAGAAATAATAAAATAATTAGAAGATAGAGATAACATCATCATACCTTGATTTTTATTTTTGTTTAATACCAATAATAAATACTCAACCTTTATGATCTATAATATAGTACATGAACCCCATGACCTTGGTTCGATTCCAAGTAGATCATTTTTAATATTATTATTATTAAATGCAATAGATCTGTGATTTTCACTTACGATATATCAAGTACATATGCATTGATAATTCATGTAACAATAAGTTACTATGTGATGATTGCTCTCGTACATCAAATGAACATGCAAATCATAAAATTGTAGAAGCATAAGCATTCCTTACATAAGCTGAACAATTTCTAAAAGGAGGAATGTAATAATAGTATTCAATAAAGGCCTGATTTTGTATTGTATGGAAGCGATCTTTCTAACAAAACAAAGATTTTTCTGTCGAATAATGGAAATATTAGACACGATATTAGAATGAACTACCTTAGAAAATTAGAGGATTCAATTGAAAAATATTTACATCAAATGATTGATGGGCTCTAATCATCAAAAAAAATGATTATGGATTTCATTAATCAATCTATTGAAGATAGTTTTTCAGCATAAGTATTAAAGTAAATTTTACATCCAATTAGTAATCGCGAAACAGGACACATGATAGTACAGCATTTAATTAGTGCTCTAAATGCTAAAATTTCAACAAAAGAAGCAAACATTTTATTGTATCGATTACATACTGGAGATTTAGAAAGAGAACATTATGAAAAGAAAGTATAAGTTCATTTAATATAGATACAAGGATTAGTTGAACTATTTCATTAGAATGTAAGGAATCTATTAGAACCTATGGCTAATCAAGTACATAGATTTTTGAAACAGTTTCATTAAGAAATGGAAAGAATTAAAAATTAAATAAGAGATGAGCATTTCTAAATAAATAAAATAAACATGCTCCCTAAACCTTTTAAAATTAAAGATGTAGTAAGTAATCCGAATTTGCAATTAAAAATTCCTTAACCTTCATATATTAAAGTACCTCCCTCTCCATAATAATAAGTATATACACTAGCCACTGATTATGATTATGAAGATGTTGATTAATTATCAAAATTAAAGGTAGGAAGACTTACAAAAAACAAAAAAATGGAATTACTTAAAAGTTTGGATTATACACATCATACAATGAAAACAGAATAATCACAATCTGTTGTAAAATAATAAGTTCCAATAACTGCTCCATATGATTCAACAGGAACTGAGTTTAAGAAAATTATATTAGTGAATACTACACATTAAAGTTTACTAAAGATAATTAATATACAAAAGAATGTTTGCATGACAGCAGGTAAAGAAGGAACACTTAATATATTTACAATAGAAATTGATTAAAATGATATCTCAATAGTTAATTAACATTAATTAAAACCACATTAAGAATTAAGAGATGTTGAATTGTGTTAAACTCCTGGAATGTTTTTAACAACTGGAAGAAATATTAAAATATTAAATGATAAATATATTGATTTAGGATTTACTGTGAAGTTGTTTCTCTATCAAGATATGAAATAAATAGAATAATTAACTGAATTTAGAGATTTACATGTCTAACCTATTGAATAGCTTAAATTTATCAATGAATAGTATTTAAGATAAAGAGTAGAATATTCAAAGTATAGTAATGAACTTGAATTTGCTACAGTGTGTAGTGATTTTGTTAAAGTTTGGAGATTTTCCTTTGATAGTTCAAAAATTTATGAAGGAGAAATGGTTGAAGAATATAAAGTAGAAGTTAAAGCTACTTTAATTAAAAGTGTTGATTTTTCTGATGATTTAACTATTGTTACAGAGAAGTCAAGCACATGTCTATTTCATAAAGATTAATTGTTTAAATAATTAAAAATTGCTACAGGAAAGGATTAAATACTTAGATCCAAATTAATTTCAAATCATCGTTTAATGATTATGACTTAACAAGGTGTATTAACAATTGTTGATTTAAAGAAAATCTAATTACCTCCTCCATTAACTAATCTCAAAGACAATAAACCTTATGAACCACTTAAAATTGTATTATTAATTTAATATTTAGAATGTTAAAAAATATTTAAGAACAATTCTATTTGAGAAAGAAGAAAAAGAACTTGAATTAATAGATGTTATATAAGTTAAGAAAAAATTCATTGCATTGTTACATAGTTCTTAATATGATCACTTTTTAATTTTAAATTAAAACTTTGATGTATGAGTTATTCTATTTTTAGCTTGAAAATAAATATAGAAACTCTCCATCTGAAATTAGAAACTTGAAATTCTTAGAAGTTATAACATTCTCTTTAATGATAGCCATAGAAGCGAAATCTGACTATAGTATATGGGATGTGAGTAAATGATTGTTTTTATATTATGGAATATATTCTTTCATAATTTTCCATCTTTTATTTGCTTATTCAATGATTGTAATCTATTCTTTTTAATCTCCTTCAATTAAACTTCATCAATTGTTGTACCATTCTTCTATTAAATCTTATTTAAATGTTCAATTTCTAACTCTTTAAACTTTCTCATCATATCATCTCTTTTATCATTTTAAGCTCCTTTCATTCTTTCAATATTTTAAACCTATTTTCTAAATTCTTCTTTTACACTTGAACTTTAACTTTACATACATTGCTAATTTATAGAAAATATATACATCATATATTTTTCTTCTGGATTAAAGGATATTTTTATATTTCATTGCTACTTCAAATTATTCATTTTCAAGTGTATTAATTTATTCTGTTGCTGCATTAATCTAATCATCAGTTTTTTTAGTATATTAAACACTCTAAGCTTTTTAATAATCAACAATATCAAAATGTATTTACATTAAAGTGTCTTCCAATTTAAACAATTATTAAATCAATTCAGTTTCTTAAACAAATTATTTAGATACTATTTATTTTAATTATTCATCTTCCTATGACTTATCTTATTATTAAACTTATTAAACTTATTACTACTATTTAACTTACTATTACTACTATTATTGTTATTATTTTTCTAATTATTACTATTCTTTAAATTATTATTCAATTTACAATTATAATTTCTATTAACTTGTTTACTTTTTAAAAGTTTTCTTAATATCTTCATTTTCTTCTCTTAAATTTACAATCATTTCTTAAAAATTGACTGGTGTTGGATCAATGTTTCGAGTTCTATGTGCATAGAGTAGTGTATTAAATGAATCTTCATAACAATTTGGAGCTACATTAGCTATCATGACAGTTTTAGAATTTCCTTACAAAGCATCTTTCAATAATCTTGTTAATTTGCTTCCTCTAAAAGGAACATGTTGCTCTTTTGAAAATAATGCCTTGATACAATTTCCTAAAACAAGTAAAGACCTATTAATCATAGCTCCCTCAACCATTCTCTATCCTCTATTAGTTGTTTAGGAGGCTCTTTCTGATCCAGCCAAATCAACAAAAGTTAATGTGCATTATTTCAACATAAATTACAATACTGTGTGTGATCTTGTTGAATTTTCATTTGCACCAGTTGGCTCTTTAGCTCTTCTACTATTTCCATATTTCATTAATTGAGTAACATCATTAAGCGTAGGAGCAGGTGCTTTGAATAGATTGACAACAACCAATCCTTTATTTCCATCATCCCTTAAATCAAGCAATTTTCCAGTCAGTAGATCTCTTATTGTTTCATTATATATTTCTAAGAATGTCATTTGAGCCTAAATAGTAAATAATATATACTTATGAAGCTTATTCTTTAGACAATCTCTAATATAAATCATTTAATGCTCTAGGTATAATACCTTATTAATTTTAACTACCCATCATACTAATTTATAAGATTGTTTTACGTGTGAGTTTTTCCACTACCAGTAGCACCATATGCAAAAATTGTTACATTCTAACCTGATAGTAAATCATCTAGGAGGGGCTCAGTTGATTTGTCATAGACGTCTTTTTGATCAGTCTGTTGATCAAAAACGATGTCAAATTCGTATGTGGCATCTTTTATTCTATTTTTTTTCAGGATCTTTACGATGTAAAATATAATATAGGGATGTCAAATTACATCGACAGGATTATTAACTTCAAGTTCAGGATCAAGTAGCGTTACGTTATTTCCATTGACTATTATTGTCTTGAATGTTTATTGGACTGGCTTCACACGAATGGCAACAGTGATATTATGCATATTTATATTATTATTTGAATCATTAAAATATCCCCTTTCTTGGACTTCCACTAAGTAATGCTGGTTCTGGTTATTGATCCAAAAATGTGTAAGCTTCTCCATCGGCTACATTTTAAAGAAAATATTTACCATAACTTAAATCTATTCCTTAACTTTCTTAAAATGGATTAATTTTAAAAACTCCAGATCCTTTCAATGGTACTATAAATAATGCAACCAATAATGCCCATCCACTTAATGCTAATAATCCAACAATTTATATTCCAAGTTATTTTGCTCCATGACCAGTCAATAAACCAGTATCAAGGCTAAATACACCAACTAATAATGTTCCAAGAAGTCCAGGACCCTAAATAACATTAATTAATACAAAATGAGTTGCAATAGTATATGCAGGATCATCAACATGTGATCTATGAATTGCAAGGGTTAAAGAAATGTATATAATACCAGCAAAAATACCAATCAAAGCAGCTTCCCATATTCTTAAATGATTAACAACTGCTGATACTGCCACAACACCTGCAACACTACCTCTACTTAAAGCAATCAATGAAGTTTTATGAGTTCTCAAATATTATAATAGGAAACTTGCAAGAGCACCAAATGTTGCTGCTACTAATGCATTACAAGCAATCAATCCTTATAAATAAGCTGAATTCTTTCCTTCTTAATTAGCTCCACTAAGATAAACAATTAAAGTGATAGTTAACAAAACTGATCCATATCCAATATTTATAGGTGAATGATGTGGAAATATTCCTGGATGTACATTTCCTGCTTAATCTCTTCTCTCTTTAAGGAAGAATGAAACAACTAAAGCTGTGACACCTCCAAAAACGTGAATATAACTTGCTCCAGCAAAATCAACGAAACCAAATTTCTTTAACCATCCTGTTGGTTATACCCAATGTAATGCAGTTGGATATAGGAATCCACTGATAAACATTAAACATAAACTCACTGAAAAGAATCTTGATCTTTCAAGTGTTCCAAAACCAAATAAACATGCTACTACAATTGCACCAATTGATTGGAAAACTAATTTTATGAAAGATTACTTAAATTAGTGTAATCATCTCTTGAATCATCTACTGTATATCCAGCTGCTGCAAATCTACTAAAACCAATAAATTGATTTCCAGAATCATCACCAAATGCAAAACCATAACCAAGCTAACTTAATATTATTATTACAAGCCAGAAAAATACTAATGCTACAACTGATCCCAAAAATACTGTGATAACTGCTGATTGAACTGATTTATAACGAACTGCCCCTGAACCAATGAAAGCAAATCCCAAAATTGCAAGTAATGCACTGAATGATGTCACTAACACCCAAGTAGAATCGATATCTGCTGGTGTAGGGACAGAGCTGCTAGCCACAGAGACAACATCATCTATTCCTGGTAAATGATTCATAAATAATTTTATTGTGGGATATATATTTTCAAAAACATTTATATCATGAAAAATAAATATAAATAAATTTAATTCATGAAAACACTTGTTGGTACAAAAAAAGGATAAGTTTATCATCTAGAAATCAATAGACCAGAATCATTGTAATTTAGATTTATATTAGAAATTCTATGTCAAATTAATTGTTTTAAGATTTTAAAACTGCAGTTGATATTATTAATAAAGAAGATGATGTTAGAGTTGTTGTTTTAACAGGCAAAGGTAAACATTTTTGCGCTGGCTTGGATTTGAAAGAGGCTCCAGAAATGTTTTAAGTAATATTCCACATAATTAGTTCCCTGATGAATTAGATTAAGCAAGAAAATCAATTCGAATTTATGATTTGATTAGAGATTGGCAACTATCAATGACCTCACTCTCCAGAATTAGAGTACCAGTCATTGTTGGAGTTTAAGGATATTGTTTAGGAGGAGGCATAGATCTTATTACTTCAGGAGATATACGATATTGTTCAGAAGATGCTAAATTCTCAATTAAAGAAATTGATATTGGAATGTATTATTTTTATATATTTAGGGCCCCTGACATAGGAACTTTATAAAGACTTGGTTTGTAAAATGCTAATTCTTCCCTCTTTAGAGAATTAGCATATACAGGAAGAATATTTAATGCATAAGAAGCACTTACATTAGGATTAGTGAGTAAAATAGTAAAGTCCGATCAATTATAAGCAGAAATATTTAAATTGGCAGAAATTATTGCTACAAAATCACCAATAGGATGTTATACAATTAAGAGTGTCTTAACAAGAGAATAAAATTTAGATCTTCATCTTGATGCTATGGCAAGAACAAACATGGCTATGTTGTTTACTAATGATGTACCATCCGCTATTTAAGCTTCAATGATGAAAACTAAGCCAGAATTCCCCAAATTATGAGTTATATTTAATCCTGATAATATATTAGAATTAATCAGATATCAATGTACTTTAATTTTAAAGAGATGTTTATTAAAGAAATATTTATTATTACATATGACCCATATTATTAGAATTCCTGTATTTTCATTTGGAACTAATTTGTAATCATCAGAATTGTCAAAATTAGAAGAGAAAAAAGAGTTGATAGTAATTTCTAATTGTTACCTACACTATTAACTCTGCCTTTATGACAAGAAAAACCTTTGTCTCTCCTTACAATATCATGAAATACTTATCCTATTAATCTCGTATGAAGAAATATTAGAAAATGATGAAAATTTTTAAGAAATCTTCAACTTGATATAATTCATGCAGTAAGTATCAAAATAATTTTAGAGTTCAAAAAGTTGTCTGTCTAATTGTTAATCATGATCACATTAAAAAACCTTAATGGAAAATTCCAATTCTCTAACATTATATTGAGAAGAGCTAAAAAGCATTTAAAGGTAACATTGAACCAGAATACAAAATTGTATTATTCAAAAATGATGAGGACATATTAAATCATATATCATTTTTGCAAAGCTCACCTAAATCTGTAGATTGGAGTGAAAATTAAGACACAATTGTACAGATAATTTCACAAAATGGTAAAGAATTAGATGTCATTCTTTTGAAAGGTTTACTAATAGTATTAGATAATTTGTATCTTGAAAATTAGAAGGTTTAGGATCCAAGGATTTAAGTGACTAAGATAGAAGATACTTTAAATTTTATATAACAAAATTAAGGAAAATATATTCGCAAAATAACTGTAAGCGATGAGAAAGCAGTGTAAGGAAAGACTTTTCTTATGAACAAGCCTTTTGAATTAAAGTAAATAACTGAGCACCTTGAAATTAAACCACTTACAGAAACCTAAGAAAAATATCAGGATTTCTTAACAAATTATAAAAAGGATTAATACAATTACATTCTACTCCTAAATTAAAGCTGTATTGATTCTAATTATTTTAGATAATGTTTAAAAATTAGAATTTGCACCAATGAAGTATTATGAACTCTAGTCAATATTCCGTATTTCCTTATGTTCTAAAGAAAGACTCATTGTAAATAAATATGAAAATGTAAAACAAATTAATTCAAAAGCAATGTATAATTTAATAATAATGTAGAATAATCAATAAAATAACTTAACAGATTGTAGCATTTTGTGAAATTACTGAAACAAATTACACAATGACCGTTTCACCACAATAGGTATTAAATTCAGAAAAAGAAATGGAATCTTTATATATTCCTTTAGATGAAGAAGATGTTTTGGTTTAAGTATAGAGAGGAGAATAAGTCTAAAAGGGAAAGCATATAACAAAATGTAGATTATGTATGGAAGCTGAGGCTGATTGTTTATTACTTCCTTGTAGTCACATTAGATATTGTTTTCAATGTGCGAGTGAACAATAAGAATGTCTATTTTGTGATTAGAAAATAATTTAGAAAAAAAAATTAAAGATTAAAAAACTTCCCCCATCAACAAATTCAATACTAAAAAATATTTCACAATCGTATCTAACTTTATGGAGACACAGCGTTTAAACTTATACTGATTTATCTTCAGCAAGTTTCATAGAAAATAAAAAATCTACAATTGATTTTTAGGATTATTTTTGTATCAATTGCAAAAAACAGAAAAGCATATTTTATAGAATTTGTGAAGCAACACATTTAGTTGGATACTGTGATGAATGTATTTCATAACCTTAAAAATGTTTAAAAGAATGTAATAAGAAAATATTGTTTTAAGGGAAATTTAAATATATATTCGAAGAGTGATTATTATTAATATTTATATCATTTAAACTAGACTTTGTTGAAATTTTTCATAGTTTGATTATTTCTAATAACAAATGATGTTGTTTTTTTTCTTGCTGATTTGAATTATCCATGAAAAGTGGATTTCAAATTCTAATATTCTTAATTTGTATCTTCATCTGCCTCTGTTTATTATGTTTTCATAGGTTCAAAATGAATACTCTTTGAACTTGTATGAGGACCTTACCTTTCTGTTCTTGATCCCTTGTTTAAATTAACTAATTTTTCAGTATGAAATCCTTTTGACACCTATGGCAAGTGTAATTCTGGTGGATTTTGATTTCTCGGACTTTAAATTGATAATTGACTTCTAGGTGAGGAAGGACTAAAAGTCTATGTTTTTGCTTATTTGATTCTTCTTGCAATAAATTAATTCGATAATTATATGGGTTTCTTGATTTGTAATTATTTAATTTTAGCTAATTACTCCTACACAAACCATTAATGATTTAAACATTAATGAGATGTTAATCTTTCTTCAGGATTTGGTTAGAGTGTAGTTGATAAGAATTTCATTCCAATATGACTCAAATTAGCATTATTGAAATCAACTAATCCCTCAACATTTTATTCTAATCTAGTCTCGAAACTCCCATCAAAAGGAATTTAACCAGTCATTAAAATATATAACACAACACCAATACTAAATACATCTACTTTTTAATCATATGGTTAGTTGAGTAATATTTCTGGGGCTATAAAACCAGGTGTTCCACAGCATACATAATGATAGTTTGTATCTGGATTGTAAAAATCTGCTAATTAAAATTTTTTTATGCAAAGAGTTTCAATATTATCTTATAATCTGAATACTAAATTTTCTGGTTTAATGTCACGATGAATTACATTTTTTGAATGAATATAATTAACGCTTTGACTAATCTAAAGATTATTTTTGCAGCCATTTCCTCAGAGAAAAAGTTCTCTTTAATTATATAATCCATCAAATTCCCACTTGTCAGTAATTCTAAGACTACAAAAATTTGATCAATATTTTCAAACACTTCATAATATTTAATAATGAACTCTGATTACATTCTTCTAAGAACTGCTATTTCCTTTTGTAGAGCTGCTCTATCAACATCATCAAATAGATTAGATTTTTAGTATATTTTGATTGCATAATCATTTCCATCGACTTTGTTTTTTGCTCTATAAACCTTAATTAAATAAGGTGAATTACCTCCGAAAATTTTCCTTTTCCTATTTTTTTCCTCAAAATATAATTCGAGTGAAAGTCACTCTGAATTGTATACCTTTTCAAGTATTTAAACCATGATTGAGTATCGCAAAACATTTCAATTGTATCAAAGCACTTAACTAGTCTAATCCCTTGACCATATTTTTAGTGTTGGAAAAGTTCTATAATAGAGTTTTCTATGTCTATCCATTTGATTTTTTCCTAAAACTACTTAACTTCAATACATCAGATGTCTTATAATAAAGATAATTTTCAACACTAGTTATTTGTTTGTATTTGGCTTCTCCTTTTGAGTTAATAAATTTAACTTCATCAGAAACTGTCTAACTGCTAATAGGAATAGGAAGAAGAACAGATTTCGTCCACTTCATTGTGCTGAAGTTAATTTGAAAAAAAGATTTACAGTGCTTGTAATCACAACTAAATTACATGAACAAAATACCTGGGATTTAGATCTTTAATCATTTTAAATTGGCTCTTTTTACTAAATTAATTTATAGGTTTTTTGAGAAAATAATTTAAACTATTATATTTATTCATTAACTTAATACAATTCATATGATTCTTAGTTTTATTTAGGGTACCTTACATGTTTGTGTACCTTTCCTATAGTTAATCTAATTTATTAGTTATTATTATTAATAATATAGAATAAGATGGATGCATTTTTGATAGTTATCTCTTGCATCATAGCAATTTTACTATTAGGAATCAATTTTTATGTACTAGCTCTTTATTGTCACCGTAATTCTTATCTTAATTTATAGCATCTGACTCAGGATTTGGTGCATCACTATATTGTAAAATTTTAGTAGTGATTGGATTCACGTTGGCTTGGGGATAAATATTACTAGTTTCTGCAGATATTGCATCTTCAAAAGACGCTTTTACTGCAGATGGTGATACCATGAAAATAGTATGGTATGTAATATATTGTACCATTCTTGGAATGGTCAGTCTTTTAATACCTTGTGCATAATTTTTTTATGAAACAGATGAGGAAAAATCAATTATGAAAAGAATATTGGAAATGCTATGTTATGAGTTTATACTTTTAGCAGTATTAATTACTCTCTTGTTGATTGGATTCACTTATCTTGGCACTGCCAAAATTCCAATCCACACCATTACACAATCATTTAATGCTGTTGTACCAGCCTCTTATGAAGTAGTTTTAAGCAATTTCGAATTCATACAAGTATTTTATTATTTTTACATAGTAAACAAGTGATACATATGTTGAAATACCTGTATCCTTTCCAGTTTTTACTATGGGGTTTATGGCATTCATTGGATGGTTTTTATTAGTATTGTTTGGAGGAGTTGGACTAACAGCATTACCAATTGATTTAATATCTGAATATGCAAACAGACCCAAAATGATTAAATCTGCTGATGCCATGGAAAAAAAAATGAGAATGAGAAAAGAAGCAGCAGAATTAATTGAATTCGGTCAAAAGATTAAAGAAGAAGAAAAAGAATTAGAATTAGTTAATGGATTTATGGCATAAAGGAAACTTAAAAATGCAATCAAATAAAAAGCCAAAAAGTTCCAGGCTGCAGCTGAAGCCTTAGCCATTGAACATGAAATATTTAAAATGGAATTAGATTATGCAAATGTAAATCCAGTAGTATGGATATTAAAATTAATATCTGGGATAATTTTCATTATATTATCTCTTTTATGGGTTTTACAAATGTAAATTTTAATTCAATAATAGAATACTTTACATGTTAATTAAAATTAATGGAGCACCAGCCTATAGCTTTTTGAATAAAATGTTCATATATTTAGAGGGAACTGTAATGTCATTTGTTGGAACCATTTTATTAGCTCTCTTTACATTATATTTACTTGGGTGTACGTATAAGGGCAATCTAAAATTTGGATTAAGAATTCCTTTCCTCTTCACCGTTTACCCAATGAAGGAGAATGAAACCTTTATGAATAGTTTCCTATTTAATGCTAACCTACTGCTAATTACTTCAGTAGCAGTCACTTAATTCAGTATTTATGCATTCTAAGAATACACATAGAACTCATAAATAGCTGTAATGTTTATTGGATAAATTAAATATCTGTATTTCTTTACTTGGTTCTTTGATTATAATGTTTTTGTCATAGCTCTCCTTTCATGGGCTGGCTTAGTTTTTATATATTTATTGGTCAGAAAACCACCCAAGCCATATGCTCTGATAGAAATAGAAAAAAGAAAAACTGCAGATTTTGAATTATAATCAAAATGAATCAATACAACAAACTGCTAAACCTTTCTTTTTTTCATTGTCCCTCATCAACTCATTGTATGTCCATACAAAATCCCCATAATCCATCCATCCAAGCTGTCTTGCTGTTTTGTATACACCACTGTAGAATTCTAATTTTGTGCATAAATGATATCCAGAAATGCAGGCTCCTGCTGCCTCATTCATCCCACAACCAACACAACCAAAATGAATTGCTGCACTTTCCAATTAAAATTATGATTATGCCTGAATAAAGTATGCTTTAATCTCCTCTGTGTAGAATTGAAATTTATCCAATAAAAAAATCATACTGCAATATTCTTTAAACCAAGGAGTGTTCCCTATGTATAAAGGATGCTCATTTGATTCAGGGGATGTTTAGAATATTTTGATATTATCTAGAATTCCATTTATGTAGAGTTTTAATTTACTACTTGTGCTGACCAAAGAAACATAAACCCACTAATTCGACACAGGTCTACTAACTGAAGCTAGTGCTGTATTTTCTGCTTTCACTGATTAATCAATATAAACTAAAAATTATCTATGCTTCTAATCATAGTATAAACTAGGGTAGTGAGTTTCTTCATTTCCTTTTTAAAAAATAGGGCAAACCGATCTAGGTCTCTCAACTCCACTGGTTCTTGGGAAAAATAACCACATGCTGTAAGTGAAATAAGGAGTGAGCTCGTTTTATGGCATTTGAATAATTGAGTTTCCTTAAAAAACACCTGAAAATCCATCATCGTAGAGAGAAGGTCCTCTATCCAGTTCTTCTACTTCATATTCACTTTAATCAACTTTATTTACAACTTTTAGATCATTAAAAGATAATAATATTTTTAATGTCGATAAGAATGATTATTCTTACATTGGTGTACCTACATTACAATTATAATACCATTTCCACTACAAAATGGCATATCAAATTCCATATCACAATCCGACTCTATCATTTCTTCACCTTCTGCCAATTCATCTTATGAATTTACTATGATAAATAATACATAGATTATTATTATCATTAAAAATAATAATTAGTGGAGTGTGACTAGAGTGAAGAACTATTTTAAATCTTTTATTAAAATATATTTTAAAAAAAAGTAATATTATGGCTGACTTGAAGGACAAGAAAGTAGAAGACGAACAATAAGTCAAGAAAATTAGAATGATTGTAACTAGCAGAAACCCAGGAGATTTAGAAAAATTCACAACATAAGTGATTCAAAAAGCGAGAGGTAAAATTATGTATATCAATTAGACCACTAAGACTAAGTCCTTTTCAAGGGTCCAGTCAGAATGCCAACTAAACATCTCAAAATGACTGTTAGAAAGAGTCCCTGTGGTGAAGGTTCCAAAACTTGGGATAGATTTGAAATGAGAGTAAATTTTAGTTTAATGCAATAGATTCATAAAAGAGTTCTTGATTTCACCTGCTCATTACCAACCTTCAAGGACATTACCAATATTAAGATTGGATAAGGCATTAATGTTGAATTGAATGTCGAATAATGAATGTGACATTATTAAACATATACATTAAAATACATTAAAGGCTATTTAAATATACAAAGAACATAATCCTACTCAAAATTGTTGTCATTGAATGTATAAAAATATCACATATTAAAATATGATGAAAAATTACAATAAAATGGAGATTCTCTCAATATATCCAAATGATAGTGACTACGAAGAAGTATGCCAAAATTATGATGTTCAAGAACCGCATATTTTTGACACTGAGGATTTTTTATAATAGACATTGTATACAATTGTTAAACAATGTTTTGGTCACTAGTAACTTCATCATCTTTGGCCTAAATTGTCAACTGAACAAATACAATAATGCAAATATTAGAGCTATTATCGTAAAATTATCAATAATCGAATATCAAGATTCCCACAACTAAGTTTGCCTAATTTATAACAAATAGAAGGTAAAAGGTATAAAGTTGTACTATATTCTGAATTAATGTTTAAACTACATCCATAAAAAATGGTATGCTGTATTTGCGAAAAAGAAATTTTACTAAGTATTGTAGAAGAGCATTCTTAATTATGTCTGAAAAAACATGTTTTAAATTAAGATTTATTCCTTCTACAGGAAAAAATACGCGAATTCTCTGAAGAAGTCAATAACAAAGAAATTGAATTAATAACTAAAATTAATCTCTACTCAAGGTAGAGAATGTCAGAAAAAAATTTAAGTCATTAAAATAGTCCAATCATGAGTCGCAGTAAATAATAAGTTACTCTCTCTAAATTTGCTCAATAAAGTGATTAAAGTGATTCAAGATCACGTGGTTTACAGAGAGCAAAAACAATTAATATATCAGAAGATAATAGTATTAGCGAATTTCCAACTTTTCATTAAAGAAAGCCAGGTAGAAATTTAACACGACTGGAAGCATCAATGAGTATGAGTCCGGATAGCTAAAAGTAAATTAAGTGTGCAATATCAATGTTAAAAGTGATCCAGTAATATTGTTAAAAGATTCTAAAATAAGAAAACGCATTAACAGTTGATATTGATGCAAAATTTTAATCATTAGTTAAACTTGGTTTACCAGAATGCAATCATCTCAATGATGTTAGTGATTTATTAAAAAAATCTCTTAATCTCATTTCTAAGAGATTAGATCTGAGTAAACAGATCAATAAAATTGAAGCAACATAAGCATAATTATCTTGTGGTTCTATTGAAAAGTTAAAGAAAATATTTCAAAAAGGCTTATCAAATTCATATAAATAAGCAGGCACTTCTCTGGCATTTAAAAGTAAGAAAGGAATGAATCCAAATACAGGAGGAAAAGTTAGAATAATGGATTTAGTAAAGCCTAAATCAAAATTCAATTAAAAATAGTTTAAAGAAGATTAAGAAGAAGTCAATAATTTAGAATAAACCCCCACAAATGAACCTAAAATAGATTCAATGGAATTCATCACATTTTCACCCTCAGATGAAAATGCCAATTAAAGTTTAATTAAAAATAAACTAAATATACATATCTACTCATAATAGGAAGACGATGATAGCGACGATGATGCTTAATAAAAAATGTATATGAGAGGTTATTATTCTGATTCCGGAATAATATTAAGAATACCATAAAGCACTTAGAAAATGTATTATAAATATATAATATAGTATGACAGTAGGACTGAAAGATTTTGAGTTTTAAGAAGTACTTGGTGTTGGTGCTTATGGAGCTGTCTGGAAAGTTCGTAAATTAAAAACCAATGATGTTTATGCAATGAAAGTTATTGATACACAATAGTAATCTAGTTAAAACTTTTTGGAAACACTCAAAGCAGAAAGCACTATATTCTCTGTTCTTGAAGGTGATTTTGTTGCAAAAGCCTATTATTCATTCAGTCACTCAGATTGTTTGTTTTATGTATTAGAATATGTGAAAGGAGGAGACTTTGATAAAATACTTAGAAAATATGGTGCTTTAGATGAATCTATTACACGATTTTACATTGGTGAACTACTATTAGCAATAGAAGCTTTACATAAAAAATAAATTATTCATAGAGATCTAAAACCATAAAATATATTAGTCGATGGAAAGGGTCATTTAAAATTAACAGATTTTGGATTATCAGAAATTGGAATGAAATTATATATGCAATAATCTGAACCAAGCAAAGCATTAGAATTGTAAAAGAAACTGACAAGTAATATAAAAGATTTAGTCAGTGAGCCAAAGTCTCCTAGATTTGATCATTGTATTTCAATCAAAACTAGTAATCACAATAAACACAGAGTTGTAGGAACCCCTGATTACATTGCCCCTGAAGTTATAAAAGGTGAATCCATTAGTAATGAATCACTTGATTTATGGAGTCTCGGTGTCATCACCTATGAATTTTTAGTTGGAATACCTCCATTTAATGATGATACCCCAGAAAAAATATTTGAGAATATTCTATAAAGAAACATTGAATGGCCAGAAATAGGAGAAGGAGAAAACTAACTCAGCATTATAGCTAAAGATTTTATCGAAAGGCTATTAGATCCTGATTATAATACACGAATGACTGTGGCATAAGCCAAATAACACAACTTTTTTAAACGTATAAATTTCTTAAAGTAGATATAAATTTTGAAACACTAAGAAAATAACCTGCCCCAATAATTCCAGATAATGTACCTGATGATTAACCATTGTTATTAATAAAAAAATAGAGAGAGAAAGAAAAACTTACTAAATTACTTCGAGATACTTCTAGTGAGAATTCAACGATTTCTAAATTAGGAGTTGATAATCTATTAAGACTTGATTTGTTAGTTGAAATGAATTAACAGAAAGCAATTTAATTAAGAAAGAAATATCACTGAGTATTATTTAAATGACCTTAATTTCAAAATTTTATCAATCAACATTAATAAAAATAACATGCAATATACAAACTAAAGGCCACTAACTTCAGCCAGTCCTAATAAACTACCTATTTCTAACTTTGCCAGTGTGGACAGAGATAAACCAAGAATCTAAACCTATAAACCAATGCTAGTCAAAACTGATGATGTTTCCTCTCCAATTTCTAATGCTTTTTAAAATAAACCAAATGATATCCTAATTCTAAAAAATAAAATAGAATAATTAGATTTAAAAGTTGCCTAATAGACAGAAACAATTAATTCAATTAAAACCGAGCTTGATAAATTGAAAGAGCAAAATTATGAATTGTAAGAAAAATTGAAGCATTAGTAAACTTCACCTACCTAAACTACCCTTGAAAGGAGAGTAGGTGATGAGTAAAAAAAGTTAAAGTAAGAACTTCTGTAATTGAGCAATAAATTTTCTGAAATAGTATGTTTTAAAAATATTCTTTAAGAAAGTAGACTATGAAACAAAACAAATGTCATTGGAAGAAAAGGTTAGATCTATTTCATAATCGTTTGAGAGTAGAATGAAGATATACTTTGAGTCAAAAATGGAATTCGAAGACATAATTCAGACTATCAATTAGCTAGGTATCAAACCATAAATACTTAGCTAATGAAATTAGTTTAATGAAATCAAAATAAACTGATGTACCTATCGATGAAACATACCATGTCGATTAAAATGGCTATTTAATGGATTCTGGAAATAATTATATGCTGGATAACGGGCAAATGATCAGACTTAATGAAAAATAAATTTTATATTTAAAATAACATCATAAATTATTATGAAATTTAATAGATTATTTTGAATCATTAGTCATCCTTTTTAAAAACCTATTTATTCAAGTTCAAAACAATCAACTCTATTGTTTTATCTTTTGATCATTAGCATGTAATCCTTTATTTTTTTAATTATACCGTCTTGCTTCGAATCAGGTTTAAGAGTTAATTAAAAGAATTTTTTAATTATATCTGCAATAGACAATTATGGCATTATTTGGACTTTAGTAGTCGTAGAACATTCGAATTTTTCACATAAACTAAACATTAAAGGCTTGAGTTTAGGCATGCAAAACAAATTTGCAGACCTTTGATATGCTTAATTTTTTGTAACATCAAGTAATGCATAAGTTTTTTTCCACTTATCTTCTGGATTTGTGGATTATTGTTCTATTTAGAATTATTAGATGATGATCACTCTATCCATATTTTTATATTTTTCCAAATCAATTGTAGTTAGCTCTTAATTATTCAGTTATAACAATATTCCCGTTCGTTGATCATCAGGATCTTTTTTATATTATAATGAGATTTACATGATTTGTATTAGTAATATTCGTTTAAATGTTCTATGAATACTTTTAATTCTACTTCTTCAATTTATTCATTATCTATTGATTTTCTTTCTTATTTCGGAGTAACAGGTTTCTCTTCATTCATCATTTCTATGATTATATTTTCTTGGTATAACGACTAATGGTTTACTAATAAGTTTATCAATTATGAAGTTACTCCGAAGTCTTATTCCAAATATTTAAGTTATTCCAAGTGTTAAAATATTTCTTCGATACTCTTAATATATATTATAAATCTTACATCCATAATTTTAAGAAAGTTTCCTAAATCTTATGATTTTAATTAATCCTTGATCTCTTCAAGTCTTTTAAAATTTTTCTTTATAGTTAATTCATCGTATTAATCTTTCAAGATTTATACGAATTGTTTTAGTTAGTCAAAATCCATTTAATTTTACTGTGCTGGGTCAATTATTGCTTCGAGTTTTTTTAAATTGCTAATTAAATTATTCAGATCATTTTAGTGAGCATTTTTCTAATCTAGCCATGATTTAATTCTGATTAACTTTTCTCCTTATTTCATAGTCAATCGTTATTTTACTGAATTATCTAAAGTTTCCTTTTAAATTGCAGTTGTAGGATTGCTTTTATCAAATTCTTATTCTTCTATCTACATTCTTCTATCAGTCTCAAGTAATGGGTTTCTATTTTGAACTAGCGGCCTATTTAGATTCTATTGATTAACTCTGCCAAAGTTTCTGTCTGGGTGTCCTTAAGAATTCATAAATTAATAATAAATTTCTATCAACTTTTATAAAATGCATCTGGTGTTAATTCAATTTTCATGTTGTCCATGAATTCGAAACAATCTATTTACTCCAACTTCACTTAGTATATAATTTATTCTCTCATTTTTTCTAACATTTCATCATAAGGAAATTGATTTTACATTCTTAGTATTTTAGCATCATCTATCAAAATATTTGTAAATGTTAAATATATTGTTTTGAGTAAGTCATCTTCCTTTAATAGCAAAAACTTGGTCTTGAAATCAGCAATTTATTCTTAAAATTATGCTAAAAATTATTTTGATTGCTATCTTTGCTATGAGATACAAATTGGCAATATTGTTTTTAGTTAACAATTCAAGTAAATTAACATAGAGATATTGTCAACTTACAATAGGAATATTATTAGTTTATAATCTCTTATGTTTTATATTTCTTAAGGATTGTCGATTGAAATCTTGAGATGAGACTATTACACATTTGCATTTATGCACTCCGAGATCATTTTAATATATGATCTAACTATCTACGAATTCGGTAATACAGGTGATTAAGGAGGAGGTTTAACTAATTATTAATATTTAAGGTAATTGTCTTCCTCCAATAAAAATAAGAATCGCTCTTTCATTTTTTACAATTCAATTATGTCGTTTTTGAAAATTGCATAGGAATCTAACTTCTTTAAAATAGATTTGTATTCCTAAATTTTATAAATATTTACCTGAAGCTAATATTGAGGTTGTCCCTCAAATAATTTTTAAGGATTGTTATTAGACATTTTCTATCTTAACACTTCATACTATTAATACAATGCTTTGTAATCATTTTTCATATATTCTAATTCAAGTTTGCTCGAAAAATAAGCCTCTAAGTCCTAGTCTATGTCCATTAGTTTTTACTATAAATTTTCATCATTCTTGTATATTTCTTATAATTCATGAGTTCGTTGTTAAATTTCTTCCAAGCAATCAGAAATATCTACAACCTCTGTTTAAGTGATTTCGAAGTATTTATTATTTATGATTTCGTGCACTCGTTACTTTATTAACTGAAGAGTGCTCAATCTACTTGGCTCTGGCTCAAAATAGTCCAATTCTAAGTGGAGAACCTCAATTTCCGCGTCCATAGAGAATTAAGCAAAAGACATAAATAATAATTCTATTTTTTATTAATTAATAATGAATAATATTGTCAGCCATAGACAACGTGGCCGAGTGGTTAAGGCGGCAGACTAGAAATCTGTTGGGGTTCCCCGCGTCAGTTCGAATCTGGCCGTTGTCGAATTTTTTATTTTTTAGTTATATCAAAAGAAACGTAAGTTCACTTCCTAATAATTATTTTAATATAAGAAAACATATTTCCTTTAAAAAATAATTCTCAATTTTTATTTTATAATCACTCAAGGATAGACAAAGTGGGGGAGTGGTTAAGGTGGTAGTTTAAAAAGCTGTCGGTATTTCCAGCATCAGTTCAAAAAAGGAATTTGTCAAATTTTTTTAGCATGATAAGCTCTTTTCTGACAATATAAATATTCTAAAATGAATAATTTTATTATAGTTTTATTTTCACAGAGAGGAAATTCAAAATGTTAGATAGTAAGTTAGACAACTTGGCCGAGAGGTTAAGGCGGCGACTTTGAAAGCTGTTGGGATTTCCCGCGTCAGTTCGAATCTGGCAGTTGTCGAATTTTTTATTTTTTAGTTATATCAAAAGAAACGTAAGTTCACTTCCTAATAATTATTTTAATATAAGAAAACATATTTCCTTAAAAAAATAATTCTCAATTTTTATTTTATAATCACTCAAGGATAGACAAAGTGGGGGAGTGGTTAAGGTGGTAGTTTAAAAAGCTGTCGGGATTTTCAGCATCAGTTCAAAAAAAGGAA
>JMSD01000030.1:50953-70536 GCA_000715435.1 Paramecium caudatum
TTTTCTGACAATATAAATATTATAAAATGAATAATTTTATTATAATTTTATTTTCACAGAGAGGCAATTCAAAATGTTAGATAGTAAGTTAGACAACTTGGCCGAGAGGTTAAGGCGGCAGACTGGAAAGCTGTTGGGATTTCCCGCGTCAGTTCGAATCTGGCAGTTGTCGAATTTTTTATTTTTTAGTTATATCAAAAGAAACGTAAGTTCACTTCCTAATAATTATTTTAATATAAGAAAACATATTTCCTTTAAAAAATAATTCTCAATTTTTATTTTATAATCACTAGGATAGACAAGTGGGGAAGTGGTTGAGGTGGTAGTTTAAAAAGCTGTTGGGATTTTCAGCATCAGTTCAAAAAAGGAAGTTGTCAAATTTTTTTAGCAAGATAAGCCCTTTTCTGACAATATAAATATTCTAAAATGAATAATTTTATTATAGTTTTATTTTCACAGAGAGGAAATTCAAAATGTTAGATAGTAAGTTAGACAACTTGGCCGAGAGGTTAAGGCGGCAGCTTCGAAAACTGTTGGGATTTCCCGCGTCAGTTCGAATCTGGCAGTTGTCGAATTTTTTTTAATCAATAGAACCACAATTGTTTCTTCCAAAATAATTCCTCTTTTGTCAATTCCAAATTTATCGGTATAGCCAACAAATCAAATAATTTCTTCCTTTTCTAAGAAATAAACTATGTGAAGGTTAATGCTGTTGGGATTTATGTATATATAGATTTATTGTTTGCAGAAATAACTCACAACTAATATATTTATAAATAATTAATGGATATCAAAGAAACTATTTTTTATTCTGTCGCTTCAATAGTCCTTGTATTCTATATAATCTACTTGGTTTGGGAATACGCTGCAAGAGATGTGCCTCTTTATATTAAGATTTTGACTTTTACTTCATGGATACTCACTTTTTCAGTGGCCTTGATTCTACCAATCGATATTGCAAATGTGATTAGAATTATCATATTAGGTTTCAAAACAAACTAATGCTGATTAAAAAGATTAAGCGACCTTTGCTTTGAATATAATTTGGAGGCTGATGTATTGGGGAAGTTTTTTCTTATCCTGGTATTGTGATAATTTATACATAGGTTAGTTTTGCCATTCTTTTAGGACTATGAAGGATCAGGAGATTTTGATGTAAGAAGTAAAATAAGGTACTCTCTAAGAAAAAATCTAACAATATATGGAGTAGGTTTTGTATTGGGAATAGGATTAGTGATTTACCTACTTATTAAAGACAACTTTGATTTTGCACACGTGGAAGGTGTTCTTATTGGTGTGAGCAATTTTTTGTACTTCATTTTATTGAATATAGCGGTTTACTATTGGTTGTCATTTTGCTTGGATAAGGATTAGTTGCAATACCAAAGGCATACTACAGAGAACATAATGAAGAAGAAATGCTCGAATAATGTTACTAATAGGCAGTTTTACTAGATGAACAAAGGACTGAAAAAATATATGAATTAGAAGAATGCTGTAGGGTTGTAATAATAATTCTTATTTAGACTCTTCAATTATTGTAAAATGAATACTCTGATAGCGAATTTAGCAGATATTTAATGTTAATATTAGGTAGAATACCAACAGGTTTCCAGCAGAATATAAGATAAACAATATAAAAATATAATGCATAAAATATCCCAGAATAATACAGGCTATTGAATCTAAAAATTTTAGCTGAATTAAATAAGTAAGTGAAAGGATACATGTTTGATTTGCAAAGAATCCAAACAAAATTAAATATTGCTGATGAAAAAGCCCTAAAATTGGAAAGAAAACAATTTATTGATGATGAAACATAATTCGAAACAAAATGGAAAAGCATTTAATATAAATTACATGTTATTTGGAATTTAAAAATGAGGAAATACTATTACATAATTCTATCAGTCATATTTGCTTTATTGTCTACTTTTATTTTAGCATGTGAATTGATTGTATTCCTCAAATTAAGTGCTAATTATAATCCATATTATGAACTACTTAAATCAATCACAAGATTTTATTTGACCGAATTATTTCTTTTGCTCCCCTTAACATATATGATGTTTTGCACTTATTATGGACTTTTTGCTATGAAGATATCAGGTCTTATATCCTTCAATAAACATCATCATACTGATGCCCCAAGCTTGATGTTTGGATCAATGTATATTATATTTTTAATATTAGAAACTTTGGAAGAGTTAGTTTCCCCTTATGTTTTAATTTTATTCAAATTACTTAAATATTGTAGGCCCAAAAAACATCTTTCAGTGGGACAGTTGGAAAACTTGATGACTCTCTGTTTGTGCAAAGTTATGAGACAGTCCTGCCCCTCATGTTGCTGATCATGTGCTTTTTCAACTTATTTAATATCGGAAATAAGTTGATGAAAGCAATAGGGTTAGGATAATATGCACAATAAGAGAGAATATTAGGAATGAGCCTAGAAGGAAAAAAAATCTTAGAGAAAGGTTGAATTTAATAATAATGTAGAACGCGAATAAAAGAAAAAAGGATTATAAGATAATTAAAACAAAGATTCTGTTTTCTCATAAGAGCTTCAGATATATCCTTCAAACAAAGTTGCATCTAATGAAGGAACAAAGTAAGGTTTAACTTCTTCAGGAATAAAAAATTTCGAAGAAATTCTTAGTATTTGATTAATATTAAATATACTAAAAATATGGAACAAAAATAATAAAATCAAGAATCAAAATCATCAGGAATAGCCAAAGCTCTTAAATAGTAAGTATTGAAAGCTTGGCAACCAGTCCCAACAATCAATTCTACTATAGCATTATTTGGAATATTGAGTGTATATTTTTTATCAATGGGAATTGTCTTAAATGTTTATACATCAGAAATCAAATAATAAACATTTAGATATGATGCATATTGTTAAGGATATGCTGTTTGTGAATTTCCACTTGCCTTAGATGATTTTTACCAATCCCCAGTTTACTTTTATTATTAAATTGACAATTTTTATCAAAATGGAAGAAGGTATTGTTCATATAATCAAGATATGTGACATCAAAAAACGCTGATCAATTATCAGGGTAAACTAACTTAGGTGTATCAGATTTAAGCTCTTGTACACCTGTCATTACGAATGGTTAAATGAATAAAACTTTAGCAATTGATAATGTTACGGCCTTAGATCCAACAGCACCAGCCATACCTTGTGGATTAATTGCTTAAAGTGTTTTCAATGATACATTTTTTCTTACTAGTGATGGAAATGACACCATTATTCCGATAAGTTCTACAAATATTGCTTGGCCAACAGATATTAATTTATATAAAAATATTGATCTTAGCAAGCAATGGTTGAATATGTAGGATGAGCGATTCATGGTATGGATGAGAGTTGCAGCAATGCCTAACTTCAGAAAGTTGTGGGGTATCATCTATCAAAGTTTACCAGCTGGACGATATTTAGTTTAAATCTAAAACAGTATTTATCTTTCATATTAGACTATAATTCCAGCTATTTTGCAGGAAAAAAATCTATTGTGTTTTCTACGACAAACGAGTTTGGTGGAAAAAACTAATTTCTTTCTGTTGCCTATTTATTTGTAGGGGTCGCTTCATCTCTCGTTACAATTGGATTGCTGTTAAAAAAGTATTTCTCTCGAGGACAAAAAAAAACATTGTGATTATATGATTGTAAAATTAAATTAACAAAGAGAATATAAATATATATAAATGACATGCACAAGGAAATATATTGATACATATTTATATTAATAAAACTCTCACAAATATACACTCTCTCTTTACTCGAGAGTTTGAATTTAGTTTTTGGCTCTTTGCAATGATGTGGCATGATCTGTGTATGGATACATGAAAACTACAATAGAATATAAATATTACAGAGTCCATTTGTGAGATTTATTCTTAATAATTATGTGAAAACTTTGTTTTATTTATCGGTTTATTAATTCTGGCTTTCGTATTGATGGATAACATAAAAGTTTCCATAGGCTGATGCTCCTTCTGTGTCTTGAACTGGAGTAAATGTTTCAATTGAATTTCCCAATTTTCTAACTGGAGTCAATATTTGTTCAGGAGGCTCCAATGAAAAAACTTCATTTAATTTGAGTGTTCCATTAGCCCAATCAAATGTGTAAATTTCTCTCTTTTCTTTATTATTGTATTTCAAAAATTCTCCAGATAAAATTAATTAATTTGTTCCATAATGGGGAGCAGTAAAGATTGGAGAGCACATTACACTCTTTTAATAGATATCCTCTTATTTTTAAGAGAAGTTTATAACAAATTCAGTTTTTGGAGAGCCAAAGAATTATTCGTCTCGACAAATAAATATTTGTCCGTAATGTTGCTATTGGCATCTAAAGGCTATTAAACCATCTGGGTCATGTGAGACACCTCCAAGAAAAATGATTAATTTGTCAAATTATGGATGATTGATTGTGAAGAAACTACCATCAAATCGTTTTACGAGATTCACATTTAATATTTCCCAACGATTATTTCTAAATGCATAAGCACTGTTTAACAATTCATCTTTAATTTATTAATCTTAGTTTCTAATTTACTTTTATCCATAAAATATGAATAATTTTCTAAAATTATAAATTTTAATACCCTTTGTAATAAGATCCCATAAAATTATATCCTTCTTATGGCAAACTTGGCAAAATTTCCATTACAGCTTATGAACCATCCTAAAATGGATCTTTTGGAAATCTTATTCTCAAAACTTAATTACTCTATTTAAATCTTTCCTCTGTTTTTCCACCTATAACATAAATATGATTTTCTTTGTCAGCTCCATCACATTTAATGTATAAGGCTTACTCAAGTTGTACATATGGTCTTCCATTTAATTTTAATGGAAACTCATGCCAAACATCATAGTGAACAAAGTATACAATTAACTAAGATAATCTGAATAATTACAATTGATTCAGTAGTCTTTTCTCTCTAAATTTTCTTCAATGCAAAAACAAAGTCATTTTTCAATGACTTGACACCAAGTTTGACTAGTTTCATTGAACTTCTGAATGTTGCACTCAGTTGGGCCTTTTTTAATAATATTTTATTTTGAAGTGTTGCGAATGATTTATTCTTATCCGATTTCACAGTCTTATATATTTTGCTGTTCAAATATTATTAAAGTTTGACAATGGTCATAGCTATCTCATCACTGATAGATTTTTATTGTGGTTACAATTGTCCCTTTGTAATTTCCTATTACTTTTTTTAGATTCCCAAAACAGCCGAAGTACCAGGCAATAAATATTTCGTTGGGCATATCCTGATTCCTTTTTGTATTTACTTAGGAACCTTTGTTTGTACATAGTACTGTGGACTGACTGTTGATGGTACATGAATTATCCTATCAGGATCTAATTTAATAAGTGGGTTTTTTTTCTTCCAAAGATTGACCATCTCAAGAACGTGATAGAGTGTGAAATCGATACCATAATCTCTAAAGTTAGCATACTTTCTACATCCTGGACATTAAAAGCCACTAAAAGAATAAAAATAATCATTACTTTGAATCATTCATTCCTTTTGATTGATAATACTCTAGCCAACTCTCCAAATCAAAAATACATCTAACAAAACTAATTTAAGAATGTCGAACAGGTATTTTCACAGGCATTCTACTCAATTGACAGACAGTAGCCAATTCTACTTCTTCACTGCCAATCTTTTGTTGAATTAGGTTGTAAATATAGTAACTAACATTGTTTGAGAAAAGTTAGCTCTTATATTCTTGCATTTTCTATTATTTTTTATTATTAAATGAAAAGGAAGATATTATGGAATTAAATAGGTGTTCCAGAATTAAATACCCCTATAATTAATTATAATGAAAAATAATCTATGTATGAATTCTAAATGCACAAAAACTACAGTATTTTAAAAAGCTATGCAATCAGTAACTTGTCCTAAATGCAACACTGGAACATACTGTTGCATGGCTTGCTTGAAAGAGGATGAGTAAAATTATACGCTTATTGAAGAGATCATAATTGTCTACTCATGGATACCACATAAGTTAATTCTTCTGTCAATGAAACACTCTAACAAATTTAAATGAGGAAACGCTCTCTGTAAGACTACGAATTTATTTCAGGTGATCGAGGCTGCTTGGGAAGAGGAGCATTTGGAGAAGTTAAATTAGCAATTGACATAGAATTACAAAAAGAAATGGCTATAAAAATTCTAAACAAAAAGAAAATGATTAGAAATTGCAATTTATAACAATTGAAAAATGAAATCAAACTTTAACGATCACTTAATCACCCATACATTATATAATTATACCATGCTTTTGAAGATCGAGAAAATATTTATTTTGCATTAGAATATGCTCCCAATGGATCTTTGTTTAAATATCTGAGAAAATTGAAGTCAATGTCAGAACCAGAAGCTTTTGTTTTCTTTTTTTAAACATGCATAGCCGTTGATTACTTGCATAAAAAGGGAGTGATTCATCGAGATCTTAAACCTGAAAACATCTTACTCGATGAATAAGGAAATATCAAATTATGTGATTTTGGATGGAGCGCTGAAAGTATTGAAACACGAAGTACTTTTTGTGGAACTTATGACTACATGGCACCTGAAATGTTATAAAATAAACCACATGATTATAGAGTGGATATTTGGGCGTTAGGGGTATTTTTGTACGAATTGCTTCATGGTAATGCTCCTTTTGCGAAATAATAGTTCAAAAAGGAGAAAACCAAATAATTATAAATCAACTTTTCTTCAAGTGTAAGTGTAGAGGCATAAGATTTGATTAAAAATATTCTCCAAGAAGACCCAAAAAAAAGGTTAAGCATTATTTAAATTTTTAAACATACATGGATGCTCTTAAATTCGGAGCAATTCAACATGGATATTGATGAGTACATTTATATACCAAAATAAAAGTAAAATTAAACAATCAACTAATCTTGTGACTAATCCCTCAATTAGAGTCAAAGAAAAAACAATAATTTATCAGTTGTAGATGAGGTAAGTTAAAGTTTTTAAACTTAAAAATAAGATAGTATAATAAAAGAAGAAATTAATAGTTAATAGAATTAATAATAAAAAATAAAAAAAGAATTACCTAAATCAGCCTAAAAGCCAAGCTTTTTGAATCAATCACTAGAATAGAAGGATAGTTACACTGAGTAGTTTGGTAAAGCTAAGCAAAACCAGAAGTAATCAATTTAAGATTCACTTAATTCTTCATCAGATTATCATGAATCATTTGAACGGTTTTCCAATTTAAGAAAATCTTTAAGTGCACAGATTTAAGTAGTGGATAAGAAAATAGAAATACCCAAAACAAACAACTCCACTTAATTTCAGGCTAAAAGCTCCTATACTTCCGAAGGATTTCAAAACGATGTTATCGATAATTATGGAATTAATTAATCTAGTCAAAAACTGTCAATCACACCTGATGACAAGATGAAGTAAATTTCACTGCAATCTTTCACAAAATCTTCGAACTATGTACCTCCTCCCGAAGAATAGAAAATAGGCAACAATAAATCCAATAGCTTTAGTTAGAAACTCTACCACAATGAATAAAATACAAATAAAAAAGCTTCCCATGTTACTTTCATGTCTCCAAAGGATAGTATAAATGAAAATAATCAATAAACAAAAAGTGACATTGAAGGATCGCCATACTTCAGTAAATCTCAAATAATAGAAGATGAAGAAGAGGAGTAAAAAAAGTTTAGTTTTGGAAGTTTAAATAATTCTAAAAATTTAAATAATAGTTAAAATTAGGAAATTGTAAGAAATTCTATCAATTCCTAATCAAGAAGTAAAATCATAAACCCATAAACTCAATCCTGTGAAAGAATGACCAAAGAATCTCGAATTTCTAAACTATCAGTTATTCATTCAGATAGTAACAGTGAACATCATAGTGATTCAGTTTAAGGTAAAGAAGTTAGATCTTTTTCATAAAATACTTAGCCAAAAAACATAGAACTAAGATTCAAACCTTAGGTGGAAAAATAAATTATTCAATAGACAAAAAAGGACAATTTCAAACCTAAGGAACAAACAAAAGTTGAAACAAGTAGGGCATAACAGTAATTAATGCTGCAAAAAAAGAAAACAGCTAAAAACTATTTGGATTATAGACAATATAATATGAAAGATATCCCGAAAGAAGATAGAAATAGATATTAAGATTATAAGGATTCAACAAAACAGTTGGAGATAAGATCTAGAGAACTTCAGGATTATATCTACTCATAAGATGATAATTTCAGATCACGTAGAAGCGTTTAGGGGGGACACAGAGATAAAGAATTAAGCTTCTTTGGAAAAATATAATTAGCCTTTGGTTGCTTGGGTTAAAGATGATTAATTAAATTTATATAATGGAAGAATATAACACATTTTATACAGAAAATTTCATGGAGATTTAAAAGAATAACCCTGATTTGTCTAGACTCGAAATAAATATCGAGATATCAGAATTATGGCAGGTTCGATAATAAAAAAACGAAATCAAACAATAGATCACTTAAGATGATGAAAAAAATTTGAATTTCCAAGTTTTTGATTTTCTTCTGACAAAAAGATTAAATGAATTTAAATAATAAGAATTAGGAGTGCAATGTCCTATTCTAGATTCAAACCCTAATTTTTCAGCAAAAAAAAAAGTGCCGCCTGGAACAATTTAAATCAATTATTGTTAAAGTGAACCAAAATTTATAATACAAGCGCGGTATTTGGCAATGGAAATTCTAAGAGAGTTTGATGTAGTTATTTTAAAAAGCCAAATACATCATTCAAGTTAGAATATATCTATTATAATTTATTAAGAATAATAAAATGTCGAAATTTGGTCAACATTGAGGGATGGACCCCTAGAAAACAAAATAATTATTGAAAAACTATCTTAGTATTTACCAAGAACAAAATAATGATATTTAATATATTTTAATAGAATTCTGCGTGAATTTAAAAGTAATTCTGTTCTTTTTTTTATTTATAAAATGAAAAAATAATTACCAAATAGCTCATCCTTACATTCTTAAGTCTAATAATTAGCAAATAAAGATTGTGGTTAAATCTTAGGCGGAAATCTATAAGGACTAGTGAATTATTGTTCAGTCAGATTGAGCTATGCATTGGCTTAATGTGGTCATCCGATATAGATAAATTCAGATTACACTGATTCTAAAAACAGAAAATATATAATTAAATGTCTAACAATGGAAAAATACTTAAATGACTATTATCAACAAGGAGAGAAGATTCAAAGTGTTAGTTAAAAATCGGGTATTGTATTTTTTAAGGACTGTGGATACAGTGATGCAAGTGGACATTTCGATGTTGTGGTTAATGGATAGGCAGCTGATAAAAATTTAGAGAAATAAGCCACGCAAATTTATTTTTGGAAATGTTGAAATATAAAATTATATATGGATAATAACAATCTTAATTTCGAATTTAGCAAAGACACTAATAACCTCAACAAGAAGCTTTAAGGTTATTATAGATAAAAGGACTAGAAATTCGATGGTTTCTTTGATGAAATCACAGTTGAGTACAAATATTGAAAGTACCTAATTGTTTAAATACAGAAATTGACTCATGAATGTTAGATGAATTGTTTTGCTAAAACCGATTTTTCAAGGAAATAGGCTGAAGCATGTGCTAGATCATGTTTGGATCCATATTTGTTTGTTCGCAAATCAGTCGGAGATAAATTAGGACAATGTGATGTATTATCTGAAATTATATAGAAACAATTTCAATAACAAGAACCAAAATGCATGAGTTCAAGTGATATGGACTGTAACAAATTAACATAATAAAGTGTGTTATTCTGGTTTGGTGGCTTAATTGGGTGTATGTATCTAACAAAACACACCATTTGCGAGAGAATAATATAAAAGCGTATTATAGCATTTCGTGAAGAAATGAATTCGTGTATGAGTAAATTACAATCAATTTTTAAACCGAAAAGACTTAGTCTTCTTCTTCGCATTTTAAGGATCAAAAAGGGCTTTTCTAGTCAATATATTGGCTATTGGTGGTTTTTTAGTACGTTACTCAATCTTCGATTTTGACATCTTGTATTTAATCTGTTCTTGATAATTTGGATGGAATATGTTGATTTTTTCACTAAATGAATAGATGTCTTTTGTTTTTGCATTTTGAGAATAACTTCTAATCTTGAATTATTATTCATTTGGTGAAAAAAAAGAAGAAACAGTCTTTTATCCATCAAATTGATCAGTCTTTATAATTTACATTGGTGTGAAGCTTGTCACAATGCATTTAACTTATTCATGAAATTCACTAAGATCAAGGTCAGCTGCCCAACTTAATGATTTCTTTATGTGTACATTCTGGGCCATTAATTATTAGAATAACCTATCCATATTTTGTTCTCTACTCTAAAAGTAGAGGAACTAATCTTCTTAATACCTAAATTGTATTGTAATTTACTTATCAATTCCAAGAAGGTCATATATTTTAGCATGTTCTTTCTTAAAATATTGGCTCAGGTTCTTATTATTATTGATATTAGTCTACCACTCTGGTTATGTGTTACGTTTCTATAGGATCAACTAGGAAATAGAGGGTGGCTTTTCATCCTCCTCATCCTGACTATGAATCTCATGTTTATTTAATACTCACTCGCTTGACAATGTCATTGTTTGTGAGCTTGCGATTAGCTATCTCTATCTGTAATCTACACTCCACAAAGATACTCGTGATCAACTGTATGAAAACACCTTGTTTTCCGTCGTACATATTGGACAGGCATCCATATATGGTAGGTTAGAAGGTCGAAGCCTTCGATCGATGAATGCTTTTCTTTGCTTATAGTACTTGGTATGCCTCAGATAATCGAGCAATGAAACGATGGATAAGTCTAGAATGATGTATAGGATACTTCACTTCATTTTCTGATGAGATTTGCTTATTATTGAACATTTTGATAAACTTTTTTTCAGCCATCTCATAATATTCATATTAATCTATTAATTCTTCAGGATCCTTTTAGTTCAAAGTATCTAATGCTACCAATTCCTTAAATAGCGAATTGAGAGTTTCTTAATCAATTTGCATAATAAAAAATATAAGTTAAAAATGAAAGACCCAGAAAATCCACACCCAACAAAACCCAAAAAGCAACTCACTTTTGCTCGTAGATTCAGGAAATTCAGAAGACACGTATTCAAGTTCTTTACAAATGCTGAGAATATCAAAGCATTTCAATTTATGTTCCAAGCCCTCCTCATATACATGGCTTTAGTTTCACTAGGCTTAGTGACAGCATTTTTCTTCTTTTAGAAGTATTTATCATGATTAAATAGTTTCTTGTTCTTTATATTGAGTTTAGTTTCTGTTGCATTACTCTACATTTCAAATCTAGCTGTTGTGATTGCTCATCACAAAACCATCATGGAAATTGTTTCCTTCACTTACAGACCTCATAGACACTCTGAAGAAAAACCAACTGGTTGTTGGCATTCATTAACTGAACATGCATGTTGTAAATACTTAAAACTCGCTACAATTATTTCCCTTTCCATAGTGTTATTGGATATTCCAGTGCTTTTCTACTTTATCCACAAGCAACTAGAAGATGTTGATAAGTAAATCAAAGATGAAGAAAACAATGAGAAGAACGTTAAAAGATTAGTGGGAAAGATTGCAGATAAAGAAAAACTCGATAAAGAGATTGAGAATAAGAGGAAAGAAATCTATGCTAAAATTCAGGAATTAAAATCACTTAAAAAAGACAGATCTTTTATTATACCTTATAAATTAGGATTTTTTGCACTTGCTGGTTTCATTCCAAGTGTTTTTACACTTGCAGTATGGTTCATTGACAATCAAACACAAATTAAGGTGTACCCTCATCAAAATTATGTACTCTATGGCTCATGTATCTCACTATTGATTGGCAGTGTTGTTGGGTTATACGAGATTTAATTCTTTGACAAAGCTCAGTCAAAAGTACTTGAGTATGCAAATTATTTATCTTAGTGCCCTAAAGTGGTTCCTCATGAGATTGCTTGAACTGGCTACAAAGAGTCTGTTGATCGGTTACTTTCTTAAATTCAGTCTATATGAAGAATTACCTCTCTTGATTATTGGAGTTACATACTTAATCTATACAGTAGGTGCCACATTCCTATTCACTTTATTTGATTATGAAAAGTAAGAAGGTGATGAACCATAAACAAAAGGTTGTTGTCATGTTTTTGGCAACTATATGAAATCTCTACTCCTTAATGCATATGCGAGAACACTCTATTTACCTTATAAAGAAAGTCCATTAGGTATGAACAGTTTGTCCTACTATTAAATGTCATTGACAGAGGAAAAGAAAATGAAAAGAGAAGAAGTAGCTCCAGAAACATGGAAGAATTTGATGATTACCTATGATGCCACATAAAAATTAGGTGTTCCCAGAAGAGCCTACACACATATTGTACATTCAATAAGATTTTTTGAACTTTTCCATTTGGCCCTCTTCTCCATATGCAGAAATATCATTCATGGACAATACATGGAATTAGTAGAATCAAAGAAATTCTCAATTTACTATCAAGGAAAGATAGTTACAATTGTAAGCATAGCAATATTATTGTTCTACTATCTAAGAGCAGCTAATCGTACAATCCATGAAAAGCATCTAGATATATCTGGAATTGATGAATGATATAAAAAATATTAAATAACAAATGGGAGGTTGTCCATCTCACTGTGAGGTTAGGTGTGGAAATGGTATGAGGTATGAAGGTAGTACCTTGGAGCTCAATTTTGAGCAACAGCGTAAAAAAGAAAGAGCAAGATCTGCATCAAGTTCTAGGCAGGGAGAATCAGTAACACTTGCTGCTACTCACCAATTTCCAGAATTAGAAAGAGAATTTGAAGTTTATTAAACTCCATCAGATCCTAAGAATGAAATATATGCTAGTAACATCGAAATTGAATGTTTACCATAATTTGTTGTAACAAAACAAATCAATAACTCAGCTGTGCAAGAAAGGCAAAACAGGTTCATGTAGGATTTAGAGATAGAAGTTAGGGCTAGGATCAAAGAGATGTAATGATGTTAGTTATGTAGTCAACGAGAAGAGGAGGAGATTCGTCAATAAATTTTGATTCAGAATATCGTGAGGAAGCAATTAGAATTCGAGTAGAAAACAAAAAATTAAAACGATCAAATATCTTTTGATTTTTTGGAACATGAGTCACCTAAACATCCCTCGTATAAAAATACATCAAGGGAATCAAAAGAATCGTAACCAGCCTCTAATCAGTCGAAATCTGCTATTAATTCTTCAGAATAATAATAATCTAATAAAAATCTCTCACAACCTTTATTAACTGATCCTAATAAGTAATCAACTTTTCCTAAAACAAAAGCAATGCAAAAGTTAATGAGCAACTTTTATCTAGAAAACTAAAGTTGTGAAAGTGACACAAATAATAAGAAGAAAGGCATTTTAAAACAACATCAATAACTTAAATATGCTCACACCACCAAAAGTCTACCAAATAAACGCTTCAGGCCAGGTTATAAAAAAAGAGTCCATTTCTCTCATGATACTAACTTTACTTTCGAAAAAAAGAGTGAAGGCACAGGCCATAGAAGTTGGTGGAAATCAATATTCTGATTTTTATACTAATAATATTATGAGTTTGTAAGAGACTATAAAATCAGATGAAGAAACCCAATTAAACATCAGCGCAGCAGAGCCACTCGAAATGGACGACTCATATCAAAAACCTATAGAAATTAAATGGGGTAATTGTTACCCATTCATGATCAGAAACAATATACCCAAAATAGTACTTGGTCCTCATTGTAATATAATAATAATTTAGGGCCTTTATTTCTCTGTGCTTATATGTTATTTTTTTGTGCTAGTGTTTTCTTAATTACATGGCATTTTACCAGCACGAAATCTGAATTAGTGAAATGGGCCACTTTCATTGTCTGTGTAAACTAATGTTGGAGTTATGCTTGGGTTGCATTAGTCAATCCAGGAGTAGCCAATTTAGAAAACTTTGGTAGTGACAAACCAAAATTAACACAATAGAATGAACTTTAAAATGAAAATAAAGCTTGGTAAACTCGTTCCTCTATTCCAGGTATTGCACAAAATGCTGTCTTATCCAAAAAATTGGAACTATGCATTGCTCAGATTGCGAAGTATGTATAGAAGAAATGGATCACCACTGTCCCTGGACTGGCAAATGTATTGGAAAGGGAAATCTCAAACAGTTTTATTATTTCTTGGCTAGTACTCTCATTTTTATGATCTTCAATATCATAGCATCACTCACACAATTGGATAATGCATTTTCGAATAGAAGAGTAAGAAAACCAGATGAATGATTATGTGTAAATAATTTGCTTACAATATTAATATGACCGAAACCCTATAACCAAAATCAGTTACTCAAAAGAAAAACAAGAGCAACTTTTTGTTAGAAATGAATGAAAAGGATAAAGAGATCAACCACAAAATCATCAAAAACATGAACAAGAGAGTCAATTATCTCAAAAACCCCCGGTACAAAATCAACAAGGCCCCTGTTTTATTTTCATATATTCAAACAAAGCAGGTAATCATATTTGAGTAATTATCAGGATATTGTTGTGGAGAAAGATTAAGTAACTGCATTCAGAGTGTTTCCAAAATAGCTTATTTTCAGAGATTACATGCTCAATGGTATGTATGAGATTGACTTATATGTGACTAATGCTACAGGTCTGTTACAAAGAGTCAAAATTTTACCCCCTGAAAAGTATTATATATTACCTACTCAGGGTGGAATTTTAAATTGCTTCCATTAAATATCCAGCAAAGGAAGATGGATATATTGCTCCCGGCATGAGCGCTGTACTTAAAGTCAGATTCAACCCTTCTTCATTAGCGGAGTTTGATGATACTATTGCAATCATCACTGAAGATCATATACTTAAAGTACCCCTTTTGGCAAGAAAAGAACCACCTTAATTAGATTTGCCATCTCAATTAGATTGTCAGAGCTGTTGGATAGGAGATTAGGTGGAGACTAAATTTGTAGTGAAAAACTCCGGTGGAGAAGCAGGGTATCGATTTTTCATTGAAGGCTAATAAGATCAACAAGAAGAAGAAAATTTCATTCAAATAGGCAATTTCTATCTCTCACCTGCAGAATTCTTTCTTCACAAAGGAGAAACTTAAGTTATTTAAACAGTTTATCGACCAGATGTTGAAGGAGAAGTTACAGAAAATATAATTTTAGGTTGTGACAACTTAACATAGGCTGTTCTTAAATTGATAGGAAGAGGTAATATGGTTGAGTTGGGTATTTAAGGAATAGACGCCATCAATTTAGAGAACTCTGAATAATTGAAAAAGATATTTTTTAATGATCCCATTCCTAAATTTGAAACATCAAGGTAATTATCAATAAGAAATAAAACTTCTGTTAAAGTTAAATATCATTGGTTTTTACAAAATTAAGAAAAAGAACTAAAACTGGAGGAAGAATCAAATTATTATACTTTGTAACCAGCAGAAGGATATTTTTAACCAAATGAAATCATTAATTTCAAAATATCTCTTAAAAGTGATGAATATTATCCCTTATTTTAAACAGCATACTTGATTATAGATGATATTCCATTTGAAAGTATTCGTAATCCTCCACCAGGATTAAAATCATAATTTGAAACAAATAAGAACTAAATTGCCATTGGATCCAATAGTGCTAAACCATCAATAACTTACTTTGAATTTGAATTAATCAGTAAATCAGCTTTAGCTGAAGTATCAGCAACACCTTAATTTTATAAATTCCCCCAACCAATTTGTGTTGGTACGCTTGCTTCATACAAATTTAAATTATCAACAAATTGCAAAACTTCACTTAAATATATAATAAATTCATTATCTAAAGATGATTATGTTAAAGAACCAAGTGGGGAGTTAAATAAGGAAGCTGAAATCACATTAGGAATTTAGTCCAATTAAGTAGGATAGAAAAAATTAGAATTTAGAATAGATTTCGATTATGCAAACTCAATTTTAATCACTATTTTCGCTGAAATAGATGCCCCAATAATATTTTGTGCCCAATCTTGGTTAAATTATGGATTGATATAGACTTACTCATTAGAATCTTAAGAATTAACAATTACAAATTAATCACCAGTCGTTGCTATTGTTAAAGCTCTATCAGGATCAGATTAAAGATTACTATTTAATAAAGATTAATTTGAAATAAAACCAAACAGCTCAGTACCTTTTAAGGTAGAATTTTAGTCAAGGGATGCTGAAACATACACTGACTTTTTATATTTTGAAGTTGAGAATGGTGATTGTGTTGTATTGGATGTTTTTGCTGAAGTTTAGAATCCTAGTGTTTCATTGAATCGTTTATCCCTCAACATTGATACTCTTTATTGTGGAAATACGTATACTTTTGATTAAAGAGCATAACAGTACATTATGTTATAAAATTTGGGAAATATAAGTACACCTTTTGAATGGGTTGTAGACAATCAGAAACAGGAAAAATATTTAGTTTAATTTGAACCCAAAAAGGGAGAGCTTAAACCTAAATCAAATCAAATTATTAAATTCTCAATCAAACCCAAAGAAGGTGGAAAGTTAAATGAATTATTCGTTTGTGAAGTCAAAGGGTTACAGTATCCTCTTGGTTTTGAAATGAATACTATGATATATGGATTATCAGTTGAATATGAATTAGTTGATGACAGTACTCACATTTCTTCAAAAACATCTGTTAGTTCTAAATCTAAAAGTTTAAAGGATTCTAGAAAGTCATTATTAAAAGCAGATACTGAAATAAAAAATCAATAAATGGAAAAACTAGAATTCTATAATTGCACCATCAATCAACCTAAGCAAGCCAAATTTTTAATAAAAAATACATCAGGAATTCACACTTAATTTACTTTATTCATGAGGAAATATTAGCCTCATGCACTTGAAGAATAATCAACATTATTTGACGATTTCGATGCAAAGTCAATGGCTGCCAGAACAATTAAATTTGCAGAATCATCCATCTCTAAAGCTGTATCAAAAAAAGGGAAAATCACTTAAGGAGGAAGACCAGTTGTATTGCTTACAAATAAGATTGAGAAAACACATAACTTCACCTCAGAGGCAGGTCTTAAGTTGAACAAATAAAAAAAAATGGAACATGATTAGAGAGTATATCTATCAAATAATTTGGGAATAGCTGTTGTATTTGAACCATCTTAGGGCACTTTAAATGCTTATGGATCAGTAGTTGTTTAAGTAACAGTCTTTAATGACATTTGCGGTCTTTTTGAAGATCTCATGTGCTGTGATATTAGAGGATTGCCAACTAAAGAGTTTCCAATTACAATTGATATCAAAGGATCACCAATTGTCATCAGTCCTAGTTAATTAGGATTCAGCTATAGAACTGATTTTCCTACATTTGATTTAGGAACATATATGAGGAACTTTGGTGTAATTAGTAGAGATTTTCGTGTCATGAACACAGGTCCTTAAGATGTTGAGTTAGAATGGAAAATATATAATCTAGGAACGAGCAGCACTTCAGAATATTTTGACATTAAAATCACTGATCCTGCTTTGGGATCTGATCAACTTTGTGATGTATCCTTTATTGCTAAAGAACCTTTAGAATCAAAAGATGGACCTTTTTAAGTAGTTCCTAATAAGGAAAAAATAAAAGGAAGAAAGGAAAAGCATTTTACTTTACACTTTTCTTCCCAAGAGTAGGGTAAATATAATGCCTGCTTAGTGGCAAGACCAAGATTAATAAATTAAAACAAAACTATTGGTGAAGTGGCATTTTATGTTAACACTGAAACTATTGCCCCATAGCTGACATTTGATAAATTAGAATAATTAGATGGTGGCTATACAGTAAAATTTTAGAAATGGTCAAGTGGATTCAATCCAAAGGAGGAAAAGAGGATCGTTCTAGTAAATAGATAAAAATCTAGTTTTGTATGCACTTTCGAAATAGAGGGCCCATTTAAATTAAAAGCCACTTCTACTAACTCTCCACAAAAATATGAATTGGGAATAAAAACTGAAATAGCGAAAACATTCAATCTTGTCACTGATTCTCATGTTGAATTAACTCTCCAATTTGAAGGCTTCAAACCAAATGATCCTGCAAATTGGCCACTTACATATAAAGTGTACCATCATGGTTCAATTAATATATTTTATGCAAATGGAGATAAACAAACAATATAATTAGAAGGTGTATTGTTAAGACCTTTTGTTTATTTAAATACTTCAGGTATCGATTCATTGGAGGGACCAGAAGTAATTGATTTTGGAAATGTACAAGAGGATAAAGTTGTTGCCATTTATTTAACAAATCTTTCCTTGGTGCCTGCAAAATGGAAACTTTAACATGAGAAAAATCCTATACGAAAGAATATAGTTGACAGAACAATGACTCTTGAAGATAAAGAAGAAATGAAAAAGACAGATGATCCAACAGTTTTTGAATTTCAAATCACTGAAGGTTCATTAGATGGACCATCAACCATGGTACATACGTTACCTCATGCAACTTGTTTGCCACATTAAATTACGATTGAAGACATTTAAGAATTAGGACTTTAGCCTTTCAAAATATAGATTAGATTTAAGGTAATTATTTTTGTTTATGTTAGCCTAAATAAGAATTATTGTATAAATCAAAATACAGAATAAGAGTTCAAGATGGTCCAAGCGTAGATTTCATACTAAGAGGAACTGGAAAGGATTTAATAATAAGAAAGATTTGATTGTTATATTAATATTATATAATTATTATATTATTTTTAAGTGATTAATTATCTAAAGTTTAATAGAATTATCCCAACTAAAAAGGAAAGTTGGGGGGTGAATTATAATAAAAATGAGTGTTCAAAGCATCGAATAGTCTTGATAGGGGCTAAACTACTTTGCTCAATTAACTAACGAGATCGAAAGAAAAGACAAATTTCAGAGGCGCTCCTGTTACAAACTAACTATTCTTAAAGTGATCATAATATGGATGGGCTTTAATGTATTGGACACACCCGATTTTGGTGTTGCTAAAAAAAAGTTTCGGGCATTCTGCCTGTTTGGTGGCAGCACTAATTAAGAAACCAATAAGTCAAATCTAAATCTGCTCGTAGTTAAAGAGAAAAGAACAGGTTTGATTTTAGAAGACCTAGAAAGATTAATAATATATTGTAAACAAAAATAAAACTACTATATTGTTCTGATCAAAAGCAACTATGGCCTGCATTTTTTAAAAGATGATACCTGAGTCTTAAAGAAAACTGTAACCAATTTTATCAGTATTATGAATTTTAATATTATAGGGCTAAATTCTTTACTTTAGATTCAAAAAGACAGAGTAGTCAAGATGCATTTATTTAATGCCATCTTCTCTTTACTATTCTTATAAAGGTATTGTATACAAAAGATGAGTTTAGATAAATGCATCTAAGATTGAATAAAATAATTGTATATTAATTTTTATACTTTAAGTTAGATAAAATAAATCATTTAAGTTTTTAGAATTTATAAGTGCTA
>JMSD01000030.1:70556-83485 GCA_000715435.1 Paramecium caudatum
GTATAAATCAAAATACAGAATAAGAGTTCAAGATGGTCCAAGCGTAGATTTCATACTAAGAGGAACTGGAAAGGATTTAATAATAAGAAAGATTTGATTGTTATATTAATATTATATAATTAACTCTTGAAATAGTCTGATACATGATATCTAAAAATCGTTCAAATAAAACTTTAAAGAAAAGTATGAAAGAAATGATAAAGGAATGAATATATAAATATTTATTCATTTAATATAAATATTAATTATTATGGACCCGGCAAAATAATACTTAGTTAATTGTGTGTAGGCACTTCTTAATTTACCTTAAACTCCTTAAGGTTTAGCTAATGGTCCAACTTTAGACAAATTTATGCTATCTCCAGAGATAAAGTGTCTTACTCTGTAATATTAATAAGGTAAGGGTTTGAAAGTTTACAAATCAACAACAGTTGGTATTTAATATATTAATATAGATACATTAACTAATGATATAAGATTGATTGCAATTTCAAAATCAGGTGCAGATGTCATAACTGAGGACAATTACTTTTCCAATATGACAGTATAACTATTGTCCCCTAATGTGACCTCTGAATTGTCAACTCATTTACAATATGTGTATTAGCCACTTATGGGTTCGAATGTTGATGAGAGAATCAAAAAAAAGCTTCAATCATTTAAGTAGAGATTTCCTGTAATTTAGATCTGAATTGCTAGGAGAAGCTGAAACCGAAGAAGTGTTTCAAGGGGCCAAAATTAACAGGCCTATTGATGAAATCGAATCATGGATCAAAATTTCTTCCTCAGCCACAAGCTCAGAAAGCCAATAAAAAATTGCAACTTAAATCTCTAACATTTATCAAAGGGTGACACCATTGTGGAAAGACACAAAACAAATGGAGATTAATAAATTTACAGATCTCCTGGATCAGACTTTGTAATGTTTAGATGAGCTGTACTCCAAGCAACTTTACAATGAATAGAAACTTTATGGAATGTTGCAATCAATATATTAATCAATTACTATGAAACTCTAATCTCTAATCCCATAAGGGTAATAGATATTTAGTAATTCTTTACAATAAAAGCTATTGTTATTTGAATGTTAGAAAATGGTTAAAGTATTTGGGGAAAATTTAAGAAAGTACTTCGAATATGATTGGAAAATTAATTCAAATATTAGTGAATTCGAATAAATAGAAAAAAGAGTAAATGATTTGATTGAATTGCGTAATATTTATGAGGAACTCAATAGAAGCAAAATTGACTAAGATTTCTTTAAGGAATTATTTGAAGTTAATCCTTTTATGGCCATAGGTGCAGATTCACTGTTTAATATTGCGCATAAGAAGGTACTCAATAATTTGGATACTGCAGAAGAAGAAATACTCAATTTACTAAGATAGCAAGTCTTTAAGCAATAAGTGATGAAAGAGAATCCTCTCTAAACTGTTAGGGAAATGTAAAGATGGACAGGTTTATTGTCGAGACCGTCTATTTAAAAACACTTTCTAGCTGAACGAGACACATTAATCACTTCTACTACAAGTATGATAAGTAGAATAGAATCTGAATTCAATACCAGATCTGGAGCAGCCTTACTTGATAATGAAGAGGATGAAAAACTACCTCATTAAGTTGGCTTTTCAAAGGTCATACATCAGATTGTTTGGGCAAAATCATTAACAGGCAAAGTAAAAAGAATCATGTAATTGGTAACACAACTGTTTGGTGATCTTAAACAATCTGCATAATTTACATCAGCTTGTTAAAATCTAGCCAAATAAACTAATTAATTTGAGTTGGAATAATTTGATCAATGGAAGAGAGATATACTTAATGCACTTAAAAGTAATGAAATTTCAATCTAAATCAGTGGAAGATTGATGGAAATCGATATGAATGATGGTCTCTTAAGGGTAAATTATTCTGATAAATTGATTCAATTAATTAAGGAAGTTAGGCAATTATGTGAATTGGGATATAGGAAGAATATCCCTGCAGAAGTTCATTAAATTGTGGAAACAGGAAAAAAATTCTATAAAGAAGCTCTAACTTTAAAATAGATAGCCAATTTTTATAATCAGATGTCAGATTAAATTATTGAATGTCAAAGACCTATGCTAATTGATTAGGCTGTTCGCTTTGAAGATGTGGTGAAAAGCACAAAAAAGAAAGGCATGATAACCTGGGACAATGCCATGGAACTCGAAAACTATGTAACAAAAGTTCAAGAAGCAGCCAATGAAATCATGTAAGAAAACAAGAAATTGAGAAAAAATCATTCATCAGTGATTGATGTCGTTTGCTAGCTATTTTAGATTGATTTAAAATAAAAATCACTTTGGAAGGAGAAAATTGATTTGGTTCGTAAAAACATTGAATAAACCTGTGGCACAAAGGATGCAAAATTCACAACACAATGGAGAGCACATATTGACTTTCAAATTTACAAGGCTCTTGAATTTTAATATTAGAGAGGTTTCCAGGAAATGGAACACTCAATCAATGAGATATCAGCTGATTTAATCCTCAAAGGGGGTTCTGTATCTTTTAAGCCTTCCATAGAAGAATTAAGAGAGAAATATTATGGAGAAATTAAAAAATATATTGCATATCCATCCTAATTTATAGGAGTAGGTGGAAAAAATGATATTTATTCACTAATGCCAGAAAGGAATGCAACATATGTTATTTAAGTTTATGAAAAGGGTGAATAAATCTTTGAAAAACTTATGGCATTGTGCAGCTCATATTCGAATTGGTCAGTTGTAAGTCTACTCGATGCTGAATAACTCTAGGCATAATTACCAGATCTTGCTACTTGGGAAAGTTTCATGAAGGAAGTTCGATAAAGGAGAAAGGAATTAGAAAAGATAAGTGATTATTAGAAGATTGATTGCTTTAACATTAATATAAGTATGTTCAAATAGTAAGTGGATGATTAATTGACCAGATTAGTTGACAGTATGTTAAATGAACTTAAAAATCAAATTAAAAATAACTTAGTTGAAATTGATTAGTTTCTTAATGAAACACAATAAAAATTGGCTAAAAGACCCTCAAGCATGGCTGAAATGAGTGATGCATAGAAAAAGTATGTGGAAATCAAGGGACAAAAATTTGAAATGGCCAAGATGATGACTGACTGCTAATAGAAATAGAAATTAATCAATACTCTAAGTTCCTCTTCATAATAGTAGAATCCAATTATGCTACAATTGCAGTAGATTTCTAAACATTGGGAGAATTTCGAATTGCTGATTGGTGATTTTGATGCAATTTTGGCTGAATAGACCAAATAGCTTAAGAAAGATATTTAAAGTAAAGCTAAGGAAATAGATGGGGAGATTGAAAAATTCTATTCACGATACTAGGCTGTAAAACCAAAATAATTGAGTGATTTAGATAGAGCAGCAGCTAATGAACTTGCAGAAAGCATGGGATAATGGAGATAGTAATGGAAATAATTAGATGAAAAAGTTGTTACTCTAATAAGAGATCATGAACATTTTGAAATTCCTGTTCCTAAATTTAGTTAATATGATCAAGTTAAATAAGAAATGAGTGAATCTGAAACAGTTTGGAGTTATTATGATGCATTCTAAGAAAAAGTTAAAAATTTAGCAAAAGAAGATTGGCTTGGATTTAGAACTAAATTATATTTGTTTCAAGAATTAATGCAAGCAGAGCAAGAAGCTCTAAAACAGGAGTTAGGAAAAGGAACTTTTACAAAGAAAGATGCAATCATCAACTATTTATTCAATTAAATTGACACAAATATGAAAATATACCCATTATTAAAATTAATTGTAGGAGAAGCATTTGAACCAGAACATTGGACCACCCTATTTGTGTTGCTAAAAATGAAAGAAATGAGAAAAGAAAAGCTATTATTTTAGGATTTGTTAGCAACAGATAAGTTAATACTGGAAAAAGGAAATGAGATCAGGGAATTGCAAGCAAGAGCATAAGGTGAAATAACACTTAGAGAAGCCATATTTGAGTTAAGAACTTGGTGTGATACTTCTGAATTTGATCTAACTGAATATAGTAACAATAATAGAATCACACCATTAATTAAAGAGTGGAAAGAAATGATGACAAAGGTAAGTGATAATCAATCATTACTTGCTTCATTAAAGGAATCTAAATTCATTAATAGATTCAAGGATCAAGTCGATTATTTCGAATCTAAATTAGGTGGTATTGATGAATATTTGTCAAAATTACAAGTTATTCAAAGAAAATGGGTTTATTTGGAACCAATCTTTGTAAGGGGAGCCTTACCATCAGAATAGGGAAGGTTTAAAAGATTGGATGAAGATTTTAGAAATATTATGTTAGGAATACAAAGAGACACTAAAGTTGTATCATTGTGCAGTATTCCAGGAATTAAGGATACCTTAGACACTGTGTTGGAATAATTAGAAAGATGTTAAAAAGCATTAAATGACTTTTTAGAAGAGAAGAGAGGCAAATTTCCTCGTTTTTATTTCTTAGGAGATGATGATCTACTTGAAATATTGGGTCAGTCTTAGAATCCTTAAGTTATTTAAATGCATCTAAAGAAATTATTTGCAGGTATCAACAATGTGGAATTCAGTAAGGATAATTCACAAATATACTCAATGTTATCTTCTCAAAAAGAGTAAGTTTAATTCAATAGTGCTGTTTAAGTGAATGAAATAGTAGAGAATTGGTTAGCTATACTTTCTTCCAACATGAAGGAAACATTGTCTGCTCTTTTAAAGTAATGCTTGAGAGAATAGAATATGGATTTTGGAAAATATCCATCCTAGATTTTATGCCTTTCTGAAGAGTATATTATTAATTTATTATTTTAGAATTAAATATACAGAGTAAGCATTATCAGCATTGAACTCAAATAAATTACCATAATTTAAATAAACATCACTTAAGTTACTCGACTCCTATACATAATTAAATGCACAATCATCAAATAATTACCTCCTTTAACTTAAACTTAAATCTTTAATATTAGATTTAATCCATCACATAGATGTTTTAGATTAAATGATTGCATTTAAGGTAACAAATATACATGATTGGCATTGGTATAAGTAGTTAAGATTTGAGTATACTAAAGATGCAGAAATTATTATGTGTAAAGCTAGATTTGATTATACATATGAATATTAAGGAAATGCCTCAAAATTGGTACACACTCCCTTAACTGATAAATGTTATCTAACATTAACATAAGGAATGGCTATGGGTTATGGTGGTAATCCCTATGGACCAGCAGGAACAGGTAAGACAGAATCAGTAAAAGCCTTGGGATAATTGTTTGGTCGATAAGTACTTGTGTTTAATTGTGATGAGGGTATTGATTTTAAGAGTATGGGTCGTATATTTATGGGATTGGTTAAGTGTGGAGCATGGGGATGTTTTGATGAATTCAATAGACTTTTGGAGGAATAATTATCAGCTATCAGTTAGTAAATTTAAATTATTCAACATGCCATTAAAGAACATAGTCAATCAATGGTATTAATGGGATAGCATTGTGCAGTAAACAAAGATTCAGGTATCTTTGTGACACTCAATCCAGCAGGTAAACATTATGGAGGAAGATCAAAATTACCAGACAATTTAAAATAACTATTTAGACCAGTAGCTATGTCAGTTCCAGATAATGAATTGATAGCTGAAGTTTTACTTTATTCTGAAGGATTTAAAAATGCAAAAACATTGGCAGAAAAAATTATAACAATATTTACTCTCAGTAGATAATTATTGAGTCCATAGTAACACTATGATTGGGGACTTAGAGCTTTGAAAACTATTCTAACAGTGGCTGGATAAATTATTTAAGAAGAACGTAAAAAAGGAGTTCCAATTAGTGATGTTGTTGAATCTGAGTTACTGATAAAATCCATTAGAATTAATACAATGTCTAAATTAACATTCCATGACACCAAAAAGTTTACACAATTAGTTAGTGATGTATTTCCAAGCATTAGTAGTCAAGATATTATTTATGAAAAATTAACAGAGGCCATCAAAGAAGTTTTGGCTAGCATGAAGTTAAGTGAAATAGATAATCAAATAGCTAAAATACTATAATTTTATGAAGCCACAAAACAGAGAATGGGAGTAGTATTAGTTGGACCTTCAGGATGTGGTAAGACAACTATATGGAAAGTATTAAAGAAGGCACATGAGAAACTAGGTACTTAAGTAAAAACCCATGTAATGAATCCTAAATCAATGCCAAGAAGTTAATTACTTGGTAATATGAATAATGATACTCGTGAATTTAGTGAAGGTGTATTGACTGCATCTGCTCGTTTAGTTGTGAAGGAACCAGCTGAAGTACTAAATTGGATTATTTGTGATGGAGATATAGATCCAGAATGGATAGAATCATTAAATTCAGTATTAGATGATAATCATTTACTTACACTTCCTACAGGAGAACGTATATCATTCTAAAACAATGTTAATTTCATTTTTGAAACATCTGATTTATAATATGCTTCACCTGCTACTGTAAGTAGAATGGGAATGATATTCTTAAATAATGAAGATGTTAGTATGTAATCACTTGTTAATAGATGGATTAATAAATTAGAATGTGAAGAAGATAAAAAACATTAATTATTAAGTTAAATAGAATCAGTATTATATCCTATTCTTGAAGAAATATTCATTTTAGAAGAATAATAAATAGTACCAACAACTAGAGTTGGTTTAATTATGAATGTTCTATCTTAACTTTAAAGAATGCCAAATAGTAGATAACAATTTAATTATTTACTATTGTAAGGTTTGATATCTAATTTCCCATCAGATATTAGAACTAAATTCTAAAATTTAGTAAATGCAAATCTTGATGTTAATGAAAATGGAGATAGATATACATATCTCAATACATAGATTGATGAATCTCTATTCTAAGATACAAATGATCCACCAGTAATTCGAACTATTGGTCATTAAAGAGATCTTTAACTTCTTTAAGCTTGGATTAGCAACAATGATCCATTTATTATTGTAGGAGATGAAGGTTGTGGCAAGAATCTACTCATTTAAAGTGCATTTAAAGAACTTAAGAAGACCATAAAAATTTAGATAGCCACAATTCATTGCAATGCATAAACTAGTGCTGCTTAGATAATTCAAAAATTAAATCAAGTGTGTTCTAAGGCTACATCAGCAATGGGAAGAGTCTACAAACCAAAGGATTGTAGCAGATTAATCCTCTACTTAAAGGACATCAATTTGCCAAAGCCAGATAAGTATTAGACAATATAATTAATTGCATTTCTTTAACAATTAATCACTCATAGAGGATTTTATGATGAAAACCTTGAATTTGTGTATTTAGATGACAAAATTCAAATTGTCTCCTCCATGAATCCACCCTCAACAATAGGCAGACATCCATTGTCAACAAGATTTACTGCTAATGTAAGAATATATTACATAGATGCTCCATCAAATGAAGAATTACAATCAATTTATTAAGAATATTTAAGAGCTCTTGTATTTAAAGATGCTAATCAGAGTAAAAAGGGAGCTTAATTGTTGGTTGAATGTTATAGTGCAATAAAATCTAAATTTTCAGTTGATGATTAGAGACATTATTTATTTACTCCAAGAACTATAACATAAATAGTTTTTGCTCTTAAAAAATACAATGATGTTTAAAACATATTCCCTGAAGCAGTACTCAATGAATTTAATAAAATATTCAGAGATAGATTAATTTCCCCTGAATAATAAATGAAATTCGATTCCCTTATTCTACCTATATTCAAGAAATATTACAAAGAAATCTCTCAATCAGCTTACTTTGCAACAGTTGTTAATTTATAAACTTTATCAAGAGTTGAAAAGAAAGACTTCTAGCAATTGATTGGATCTGCTGTTTAATTATATTCTAGAGAGAACAAGGAATTAAATATTGTTATGGTAGATGAGGTGTTGCAATTGCTAGCCTCTTTGAATAGAGCTCTATCTTCATAAAGTGCGACTTCTTTATTATTGGCTGGAAGGAATGGTATTGGTAGAAAGATGAGTGTTGCAATTATGGCCACCCTTCTCCATTTGGAAGTACTTCAACCATATACAGGTAGAGATTATGGAATTAGAGAGTTTAGAAGGGATCTCAAAGCATACATGGAATTGTGTTAATCTAAAAATTGTATTTTATTACTTGAGGATCACGTGTTGTTATGTCCTGGTGTATTGGAGACAGTAAATTCTTTAATTGCAAGTGGTGAAGTACCAGGATTATTTGGTTATGATGAAATTGATAGATTAATTTAAAATCCTGATGAAGTTAGGAGAGAATTTTATGGTAAAACCCTCTATGAAGCATTTCATGATAGAGCAAGAAGAAATCTAAAGATAGTTCTTGTCATGGATAATAGTAATCCAGATTTTTAGTCAAATTGTGCAGCCAATCCAGCTTTATTCACTGCTACTACTATAATTTGGTAAACACAATTGTCAAAAGAGAGTCTCTAAGCATACATGAAGAAATAATTAGATAAGAATGCTGCTGAGTAAATTATTACTTATGCTGTTGATATGCATCGCAATCAAAAATCAGATCCAAGAAGCTTTTAATCACTAACATAAACTTACTTATAAATCATGGAAAAGAAGATGTAATCCAAAGGTTTCTAAGCAACACATTTAAAGAAAGGTTTAGAAAAATTACAGGAAGCAAATGATTTAGTTAATAAGTTAACATCTGAAGCCCAAGATAAGAAAGTCTTACTTTCGAAAAAGTAATCTGAAGCTGATGAAGCACTTTAAAAGATATCTAAAGCAATGTAGGATGCAGCTGAAAGAAGGGCAGAAACTGAATAATTGTAGAGATATCTTAGCGAAGAGGAAGGCAAAATTAAAGTATCTAAGGATAAAGTAGAAGATGAGTTACGTGATGTTAATCCTCTAGTCATGGAAGCATAGAATGCTGTTAAGGGAATATCTAAATCAAACTTAGATGAATTGAAATCTCTTGCTTAACCTCCACCTGCTATTTATGATGTTCTTTGTGCTGTGATGAAGGTTTTCAAATAAACAGAAATAAATTGGAAGGGAATAAAGAAATTTTTAGGTAATAAATAAGTTATTGATTAAATTATTGATTTTGATCCTCATATTATCACAGCTGATATTAGGAAAGATGTAGAGGATGAAATTGCTAAACATTCTAATTCATTTGAGAGAGCTAATATTTATAGAGCATCGTAAGCTGCAGGACCATTGGCTGATTGGGTAAAGGCTATCCTCAAATATGCTACTGTTTTAGAAAAGATAGCTCCTCTTGAGAAAGAACTTTCAATGATTAGTAAGAAATTAGATTCTTCTAGAAATCGTTTGAAGTAATGTTAAGAGGCCCTAAATCAATTGGATCAAAAAGTTGAGGAACTAAAGAATAATTTTGCTGCCAAGACGAGTGAGGCAGAGTTGTTAAGAAGAGATTTAGAAAAAGCTGAACAAACTGTAAGTCTAGCAACTAATCTTTTGGATAAATTATCAGGGGAAAAAGTAAGATGGTAATCACAACATGATTTCATTGCATAAGAATTAAAATAATTCCCATTGGATTCTCTCCTTTCAGCAGCCTACACTACATATTTATCTTCTTAGGATGAAAATGTCAGATTAAAAACATTATAAGAATGGTTAAACTTAACTAAGATTTAAAATTATGATTTCTTGAAATTCATGTCTAATGAAAGTTAGATATTGAAATGGAAGGCGCAAGGTTTGCCAGGAGATCAGTTAAGCATCGAAAATTCTGTCATGGTTTTCTCAGCATCTAAGGTACCTTTATTAATTGATCCAAATACATAAGCAACTGAATGGCTTAAACATACTCTATCCAATGCTGAAATGTTAAGTCAAGCCGATGCCAAATTTAATAATCAATTAGAGTTAGCTGTGAGATTCGGAAAGACAATAGTTATTTAAGAAATCGACACTATAGAAGGATTACTGATACCACTTTTAAGAAAAGACTTACTCCATTAAGGTCCAAGATGGGTTGTTATGATTGGAGAAAAGGCAGTTGATTTCAATGATACATTCAATATGTATCTAACTACAAGAAACTCATCCATCCACTTACCACCACACACAGTATCTCTTGTTTAAGTTATTAATTATACAGTCACAAAGAGTGGATTGGAAGGAAAGTTATTGAGCATAATTATTAATATTGAATAACCTGATTTAGAATAGAAGAAGCAATAACTGTTGGAAAATGAGGAAAAGCTTAAAATGTAATTAGCTGATTTGGAAAAAACACTCCTTGATGAATTAGCAGATTCATAAGGTAATATTCTTGAAAACAGAGTACTTATTGATAGTTTGAATCAAACTAAAATAAAATCATAAGTAATTGCACAAAGTTTAGCAGAATCAACCAAATTACAATGTGATTTAGACACTTAAAGGGATGTGTATCGTTCATTGGCATAATAGGGAGCTCAGATGTTCATACTTATTTAGAGTTTACAAAATCTTAATAATATGTACAAGTATTCATTGGCTTACTTTGTATCAATTTTCTAAAAGACCCTATAAATTAAAGAATAATTTGACTCTAAATAGAAGAAATTAGAATTCGCTGGACAGAATCTGTTGAGAAATATTTTCAATCAAGTGGCAGGCTCTCTTTTTAAATAGGATAGACTAATTTTCGCACTTCATCTAGTTAGGGGATGCAAACCAGAACTTATTGAAGATGCAGAATGGTAATTTTTGATGGGTAATCAAATTGCCTCCACTGTTGTTCAATTACCGAAATGGGCTTCACAGGATAGAAAAGAAATTTATGGCTAACTTTAGAATTTAAACCTGGGTGTCAATTTCAATGCCAGTGAATGGGAATAGTGGAATAAAGATCCTGAATGTGAACGCAAATTCCCGAACGGTATCAAATTAAGGCCATTTTAAAAAGTTTTGGTTGTTCAAACTTTCAGACCAGAGAGAGTTCAAAGTGCTTTAAATGATTTTGTATGTCATAATTTAGGAGTTCCAAGTGTAAGTGGTTAAACCTTCAATTTTGCTACTGTGGCAGAAGAAGAACTAAATTCACAAACTCCATGTTTGTTTGTAGTCTCTGCTGGTAGTGATCCTTCCAAAGAACTTGAAGAATTTGCAGAATCTCAGATTGGTAGATAAAACTTTTAAGAAATGTCTATGGGAGGTAACCAAAATGAAGTAGCACTTACTATCATCAAAGAAGCAGCATAAAAGGGATAATGGGTTTGTCTAAAGAATCTACATTTGGTCATCAGTTTCTTACCTTTACTTGAAAAAATGATTAAATCCCTCAAACCCCATCAAAATTTCAAATTATGGTTCACAACAGAAGCTCACTTAAAATTCCCCTCCATATTGTTAGAATCCTGTTACAAAGTTTCATATGAAGCTCCTCCAGGATTGAAAAAAAACTTGCAAAGAATTTTATCAAGTTGGCCAAACTCCAAGCAATCTGTTCAATAGACTTAATTGATGTTTATCTTAACATGGTTCCATGCTTTAGTACAGGAGAGAAGAACCTACATTCCTCAAGGATGGAGCAAGTTTTATGAGTTTTCTTATGGTGACTATAGGGCTGGAGCATAAATAATTGAGAATTTATTACAAGAATCGTAATCCATCCAATGGCCTACTCTGTATGGACTTTATGAAAATGCCATCTATGGAGGCAGAGTTGATAATGAATAAGATATCAGAGTTCTAAGAGCCTATTTAGAAACTTATTTCAATCCCTAGAAACTATAGAATGGATTACTTCCAACTGGTTAATAGATACCAGCAACTAATTAAGTGAAAGATCTTATTAATTTGGCGAATAAATTACCCGAGGTTGATATGCCAGAATTCTTTGGATTACCTAATAATATTGATAAGGCTGTTTAAAGATATGCAATTTAAGGAGTAGTTAGTGGATTGAAACTGATGAACAATCTTGTTGGATCTGAAGTTAAATTCGATAAATAAGTTTGGAGTGATCTTCTTAATCCTCTAATCACTATGTGGGATTAATTAAGGAGTAAGGAATCTATACAAATTACTAACCAATAATTAGCTTCAAGTGATCCGATCGAATCCTTCATATTCCTAGAAGCACAGCAAACTTGGTAATTGTATTAAATAATATCTCATTCATTTGATAGACTTAAATAAGTACTATTTAATAATGGACTTTTGACAAGTGATATTGTGTAAATGGGTCTATAATTTATTAAAGATACAATACCAGCCAAATGGAGTAACTTCTGGGAGGGACCTGAAGGAGCTAGTTAATGGTTAAAGATATTTTGCAAGAAAATGAATGCAATTAAATCATGGATGGACAAAATTGCTCGAAAAGCACCATTAGATGAAGTTGACTTGAGTGAACTATTCCACCCAGAAATATATTTGAATGCATTACGATAAAAAGCAGCTAGAAAACTCAATATTCCATTAAATGAATTAAAATTACAAGCTGACTTTGAATAACTTAAGAGTCCAATTGTCATCAAATTAAGAAATGTCCTACTCCAAGGTTGTGGATTTTAGAATGGCTAACTAATTGATGATATGAAAGTGGTAGAAGAATTCATTTAATTACCTTCCCTTTATATTTGTTTTATTGAAAAATCTTAGAATGATAAAAATGGATTAGGGGTAATAAAATTTATATATTTCAGGATTTCCCTGTCTATCTAAACTCTAGTAGAGAAAAACTCTTATGTTTAATGAAATTACCATAGTAAGGACAAATGAATGAAAAGATCATAGCTGGAGCAGCTTTATTCCTCAGTTAAAATGATTGATATTTTAGACACAATTTATTATGTAAATATAAAATTATATATAAATTAATAATTGAGTAAATAACATTAACATCATAATGATTTTAGATAAGGAGTTGTTATCCTTTTTAATTTGTAAATGGAAATTTA